>JAHKKF010515330.1:0-11898 GCA_019740295.1 Labeo calbasu
AAGAAAAATCTATAATTTTGACCCATACAATGTATTTTTGGCTATTGCTACAAATATACCCCAGCGACATAAGACTGGTTTTGTGGTCCAGGGTCACATATAAGAAGGATATTTTTGATATTTGTTTAATGCCATCTTTTTTTATGACAGAAGGCAAGTATAACTGATACCAACTGATGTCTCCATGAATTTTTTTTCCTAATATTGAACCATTGACTATAGCCATTCAACATTATAATCAAGAGCTTAAATTTAACATTTATTAGACTTGTAATTTAAGTGAACTTAAAACAATTTTCACATAAACCCATTATAATAACTGCCATATATCTACCCATGCCCTTCAGCAAGAAAATAGCCACATTTAATAAAGTTATCAAACACTAAAATCTAAATTAAATAAAAGATAAAGCTTAAAACTACAGAAGTTATTGACTTTCTCTTTTTTTTTTATTTGTTCTTTGATTAACAGACATCACAGCAGCTGGTTATTAGGATATTTTGGCTGCTGTTACTTTAAAAGCTGCTGCTGCTGAACATGAAGTGGATCTGACACTGCTTTTAATGTGACTCTTAAATAATAAACACTCACATGCACAGGTTTAAGGGAGCTTTAGTCACCTTTTTTGTAACTTCATGGCTTAACTGACGACATAACTATGACTGACTACATACATACTAGTAGTTTGATTTGGGTTTGAATATGAACAGCGCTTTAATAGGATATAGCCTAATACAGCATGCGCCGGCATTTTTGTGCATGCACTTGAAGACAAAGTATAACAGCTGACAGGACAGGAAGATTCGTTTTTACTGACATATGACCTGACAACATCTCATCTGACCGCAGTTTACTAATGTTCTACTAAAGCTCCGATCGTCACCGGTACCGTTTCCGCGCTCGTTTGACTCGCACCTGTTGCTGAGGTGACATTGGAGCGCGCGTCTAAAAAGTCTAAATGAATGAATCAATGATTCAGTGGTACACTGTGTGAGTGATAGCAATACAAGTGAATCATTTTATGAATCAATTAGTGAGTAAGTGACTGAGTGAGTGAATGAATAAGTGAGTAAGCTCTTTTTTGTGACACGTGTATCTTCTCGCTCGATCCATGTTTCACGCGACGGGAGTAAAAGAGCCTCACTAAAGGAGATAAATGCCTTCATTCATGCTAAATGGCAGGGAAATGTCAATGCATTGTCCAGGCCGGTGTCACCTTTAGTCACGCCTCATTTACATACCTCACAGATCTGGCCAATCTGAAGGAATCTCACGGAAAGGGCGCATGCTGATAGGCTATTGTACACATGACCGCTGAGGGATATTTACGCCCTGCTGCCTGCTAAAAGACTGTTATCGGGATTCATTAGTTAGCAAGCAGAGGTTTTCATTTGCGTTTTCTCTGTACATTTAGACCAGGGCACTCAAGCAGTAAGGGCAGCCTGGAGCTGTCATGATCGCACTGTAGAATCCACCGATATTAAAAGCCTAAAGATTGTTCGCAAAAAGTGTGTCTGAAAATAGTGGTGTGAATGGCTCAAAAGAGGGGGTGATTTAGCTCCCACAAAATGGCCCAATTATGTGCACTTATAAAAGCAGAGATCACGGATACTAATTCAGCTTTTAGCTTTTGTGGTCCTTTCTGTTTCTCCCAATTCCATTCTTTTTCTCCGTCCCCTTTTTTCACCGAATTACGTATGCTTTGCGAGTCCTTTTCTGAGGCAAGGGTTACAAAGGCAAGGATGAAAACACATTACATATCATGTAAAACGAGGGTGACAGAGAGTCATCACTTAAAGGGATTTCAAATTTGAGCGATAGTGACGGCTGCGATGGAAAAAACAAAGGTTATTACATAAAAGGATCTTTAAAAAGAAATTGAAATAAGGTGTAATCAGTTAAAAAGGATTTCAGAAAGACTGATGGCGCCAGTATAAATATATTCCATGGATGATAAAGGCTAACCAGCATGAAAAGAGACTGCTCCACTGCTAGCACGGACTCCAAGGTTGTGTTTAACATATTTACCACTTACCAGCGCTACAAGAGAACCATTAATGGATATGGAATGTGTCTGATGAACTCAATGTCAGAGAAGGAGTGCTTAATAAATGAATTCTGGTACTTTTGCTTTAAAAAAAAATGTAGCGGCTGCAATGTATTAATAAATGGGGAGAAACTTTAATGAGATTATTGTCAAACTTTATTTTATGCTTAGCAGATGCTACACATTTAGAAAAAAAGGCTGTCACTGGAACGGTAGCTTTTCAAAAGGTACTAATATGTGCACTTTCGGAAAAAATATGTACCTTCAAGGTACTAAAATACACCCTTCAGGAGGAAATACGGTACTAAAGTGGTACCTTTTGAAAGTGTGCTACCCCAGTGACAGCTTTAAACTTTCTTTTTTTTTTACTAAGAGTGTATAAAAGTTTATTCATGTTATTGTGCAAGACTGTTTCTACCTCAACGCAAAATAATACTAAAAACTGTACTCAAGTAAAAGCACAACCAATTATAGAAAGAATTACTTACATAAACATAAAAGTAATCATCTTAATAGTCACTTTAGTAAGGATTAAAAAAAAAGCATCCAATGAAAATCTTCTCAAATAGTGAGTTACTAGTTTCTTTAGATCATAGGCATAAAATTTAAAGGAGAAGTCCACTTTCAAAAACAAAGATTCACATATAATGTCCTCACCCCCTTGTCATCCAAGATGTTCATGTCTTTCTTTCTTCAGCTGTAAAGAAATTATGTTTTTTGAGGAAAACATTTTAGGATTTTTCTCCACATAATGGACTGCTATGGTGCCCCGATTTTGAACTTTCAAAATGCAGTTTAAATGCGGCTTCAAACAATCCCAAATAGAGTTGTAAACGATCCCAGCCAAGGAAGAAGGGTCTTATCTAACGAAACGATCAGTTATTTTCATTTAAAAAAAAATACAATTTAAATACTTTTTATCTCAAACGCTTGTCTTGTCTTACTCTCCATGAACTCTGTGTATTCTGGCTCAAGACAGTTAGGGTATGTCGAAAAACTCCATTTGTATTTTCTCCCTTAACTTCAAAAATCATTTCAAAATCATCCTACATCGCTGAAGAAGTGATTCAGTGTGGGGAACTGAACAAATCATTCAAACTGATTCTCAAACGAATTCAGAGATTTTAGCCAACTTGTTTGATCAAAGCGTTGAAGAGAATTAACTTAAAAGATTGATTCATTTACAAATGGGGTATCGTTCAAGCCCCCCCAAACAAGAGACTGTGTGCTAGCAATAAACAAAGTGTTTCTTAAAGGATTAGTTCATTAGTTCACGGATGCACACTCTGTGTAATCCTGGTCAATACAGTTGTCGAAAAACTCCCATCTCATTTTCTCCTCCAACTTTAAAATCATCCTACATCACTGTTTTTATCTTTTTTTGTAAAGGGCGTTTGACCTTCTTTGCATGTTTACTTTGTAAACACTGGGATTGTTTAGAGCCCTTTGAAGCTGCATTTAAACTGCATTTTGGAAGTTAAAACTCACGAGCACCATAGAAGTCCACTATAATATAATTCCTGAAATTCTGTGCTCAATAAACAACTGAATAAACGACTGAAGACAGAAAGACATGAACGTCTTGGATCACAAGGGGGTGCGTACATTATCTATAATTTTTTGTTTTGGAACTTAACTACTCCTTTAACATGTATTGCATTAAAATCAATAACGAGAGCAACATCGCCCAGTGAAGTAAAAAAAAAAACAAACAAACAAAAAAATTTTTTCCATTAAAAATATACTCTCGTTAAAGTAAAAGTACCCACCTTTAATTCTACTCTTAAAAGTGCAAATTTTCCAAAAATGTACTCAATTAATGTAACTGTAAATGTAAATGTACTTTGTTACTATCCGCCTCTGGCATATGCATTGCAATTTGAGAGGTCACATTGGGACTGAACTGCAGAAGTGTCACAATTTTACAATAAATAAAGTTGCAGTTACAAGATATAAATCCATACTGTGAGATATAAAGTTTCAGAAAGTTACCATTTTAATAAGAATTAACGTCTACATTGCGAGAAAGTCACAATGGTGAGATATACAGTTGCAACTGTAAAAAGTCAGTTATAAGTAGTAGTCATATTGGGGCATAAAAAGCCAAATAAAAAATGTAAACTAAAACCAAATAAACCAAAATAAAACTGTTTTAAAATTAAAAACCTTTATGTCTATGTGATCACTGATACATTGTATATAAAAAAAAAAAAAGTAATTTTAATTGTAAAATATTGTAAAGATGCTACAGAAAAAAAACAAAACTGTTAATAGGTTAACACTAAGTTCACATACTATTTACAGGGAAAACTGTAAAAGATCTAACCATACATTTCATGTAATTTTACCGTAAAATGCTAATTGTACAGTTTTTAGAAATAAAAAAGAACAAATCAACATATAACTTAGTCAAAAACTGTAAACTAATATTCCCAGAATTCCCTGCGTTACACTCCACATTTGAGCATTAAAGGTACAAGATTTTAGTAGCAGTGTGCATTGTTAAATTTATTAGTTTACATTTAAATTTTCTTGTATGTAAATTACAGTTTTACACTGTAAAATGTACAATTTGCTCTATAAATATGTTTACACGCTGTAAAACTTTTTCACCTGTTTCAAATTAAAAACTCAAGTTTAGCAACTGCTTTAAAATTTTAAGTTAAATCAACTTAAAACTACAAGTCACTTTAACTCATTGCAATAAAATGAGTTATAATAGCTTATACTTTTAAGTTGATTTAACTTGTGAGTTAAAATGACTTGCACTTTTAAGTTGATATAACTTGCTGTTAAACTTAAGTTTTTAAGTTGAAACTGGTGAAATTTTTTTTACAGTGCCAACGAACGCGGCCAAAATTATTCTAAAAACGACGGAATTTTTAATTATAAGATTAATTATCTGTTAGGCATTTTATAATAGTATTTTATACTAAGTTTAAAATAAGAAAGTCTTACTGTGAAATATAAAGACACAACTGCAAGTAGTCAAAATTTTGATGTATAAAATGACAAACTCGCACTCACGAGAAATAAAGCCACGTTGTGAGATATTAAGTCGCAAATCTGAGTATTAAGTGAAATTTTTGAGATTTAAAGTTGCAAATATAAGAACTGAAATCTCTTTATATGAAATTACCGCAATTGTGACAGTCACACTTGTGAGAAATAAAAAAAATCTCTATCAGATGTAAAGTTTTTTGTTGTTGTTGATGCTGCTAAAAGAAAAGAAAATATCACTAATTAGTCCTGTGTATCCCAGCATAATCTTCAAGTCTTCCAGCTAACCTAAAGTAATGCGAGCAAACACATTAAAGTAATTACGCCAAAACAACTTTGTTTGAACACCTGAAGCGATGTTATTTTTATGGGGTTTTAGAAAGATCCACTAATGACTGCCGTTGAAGCGGCTATTAGCCGCGCTCACCTCGTGTTCCATTGAAGAAGAGTGTTTGTCTGCGTGGGTTCTGGATGACCACGATCGAGCCATCGTAGTTCTGGAGACGACAGGAGATCTGGGCCGTCCCACCCTCCAGCACGGTCACGTTCTCGGCCTGCACGGCCTGCCCCCGTGCTGAAACAAAGAGGGGAAACGGAGTTAACGCCAAACTCTCACTTGAAATGAATGATTTATAAAGATATTTTTGATGGACAGAAGGAGGCAAGATGGCACAGGGAACAATTTTGAAGATAGAAATACCTCCGTGACCAATTAACACCTCGCTCACGTAACTACCTTTGTGCTTAGAAGTGTGAACTATGCAGAAGAGCGAGTGAAAAAAGGAAAATAATGGGAGACTGACAGATAGAAAGACACAGCGAGAGGGAGAAAAAGAAAGAAAGGGTCCTAATTAAGTGCTGGTAAGACCAATAGCATCGTTATCTTTATCCATTACTGTGGGCTGACACACTTCTCTCTTCCATCTACTCGCTCTGACATGCACCTCGTGAAAGCGCCGGTAATGACGGCTCTTTTTTCTGGGAATGAACTCGGATCAGTCATACGCAGGGAACACAGAACACCTAATGGCACTTTCACTGCTAAATCAAACAGCACGTCTTGGTTGAACGTAACATCTACTGCATGTTCTGGGTGATGCTCATGTATTGTTGATGTTAATTTTAGAGGAGGCTGAACATGAGGTCATCACCGCTGGCCAGTGCGAACATGTTGCTGGAACCTTCAGCACATCATTAGCCGTGTTCGCTCGTGGAGAGCCTGTCTCTGCTGGCCTGTAATGATTCGCAAGCCTGACACCAAGGCACCGCGTTCTTCAGCAGAACTGACTCGATCTGATGACATCACAACAGATCACTAGGGGAAAAGTGTCACATCGGCTGATTCGCTGAGACCTGTCGTCAACATCGCTCCACTCACATAGCCAGGACAAGACGTCTGACATTCTCAGACTGACATGTTACAGACATGCTGTACGACAGGAAGTCCGCATACAGCTTGAGCTCGAAACAAGTGATGGAGTATTGTGTAGGAGACTCATTTCACACTATAACACAATAATGTGGGGAAGGTGAAGAGTGTTTCTTCATCTACAGGCACTTGTGTGCCAAGGGCTGATTTTTATTATAACACTTAAAAAAAAAAAAAAAAAACTGTTCAAATGTTATATGAAAATCACATTAAAACTGTCTTGGAAACTTTTCTTCATTTGTTTCTGCAATTATTTTCATTTTGCTACTTGTCAAAAAACTTTAATGTATATTTGTTTATTATTTTACGGACTATGAAAATGCAATTGCAATTTTACCTAAGGGTTATTATTTATTGTAATTAACATTTAGCAATTTTACCTTTTTATTTTATATAAAGATCACATTAAAACTGTCTTGGAAACTTTTCTTCACAAATTTCTAATTTGTTTCTGCATTTACTTTATTTTTACAGATCAAAATTGTCTTGGAAACTTTTATTCATTTGTTTCTGCAATTATTTTCATTTTGCTACTTGTCAAAAGCTTTTTAATGTATGGATGTTTATTATTTTATGGACTATGAAAATTACGCAATTGTGTTGTAAGGGTTGATTTTTTATTATAATTAACATTTAGCAATTTTATATAAAGATCACATTAAAACTTGGAGGCTTTTGTTTCTGTTTCTATTTTTATTTAGCTACTTTTCAAAAGCCTTTTATGTATAGAAGATTATTATTTTTTTTGTATTTTGAAAATCCATCCAGAATATTCAAATTTATTTTAATATAACTTTAACTGTCATAACCTAAAAAAAAGTTAACTGTTCATAAATCATTCTAATATTTATTCTGAGAATATTATATCAATTTTTACTCAAATTACAACTGTCACTCAGTGTCATTTCCAACATAACCAACCATTTTGCTACTAGTAAAGTTGGAGTATTTGTTTACTACTTTTTAATATAATGGCCATACTAAAACTTTATATTAAAACTTTATATGATGGTCATATTGAAACCTTTTCCCACAAATTCCTAATTTAGTTTCGCATTTTTTCCATTTTTACAGTTTTAGTCACCAATTGTGTAATTTGTTTCTGCAATTATTTTTATTTTGCTACTTTTCAAAAGCTTTTTATGTATAAATGTTTATTATTTTATAGACTATACAAATGTGTTGACTTTTGTCCTTTTCTTGTTATATAAAGATCTCATTAAAACTGTCTTGGAAATTTTTCCTCACAAACTTCTAATTTGTTTCTGCATTGACTGTATTTGTTCCAAATTACAACTGTCCAAGATATATTTAATCACCAATTTGTTTCTGCTTTTATTTTTATTTTGCTACTTTTCAAAAAAACATTTATGTAAATTATCATCAAAGATTATTCAGATTTTATTTACTGTCATAACCTAAAAAGTGAACTTTTCAAAAATTATTTTAATATTTATTGTGATAAAATTATATAATTAAAGAAAATAAATAAATTACAACTATCCCTCAGTTTCATTTTCATCATAACAAACAACTTCTTCCACAAGTGAAAATAGAGTAGTTGTTTACCACTTTTTTATATGAAGGTCATATTAAAACTGTCTTGGAAACTTTCCCATTAATTCTAATTTATTTGTGCTTTAATTTCATTTTACAGATCAAAACTCTCTTGAAAACTATTACTCACCAATTTATAATTTGTTTCTGCAGTTATTTTGCTAAGGCTTACATGTGTACATGCTTATTATTTTATAGACTATGAAAATTATGCAGTTTATGTTTTATTATAACTAACATTTTTCCTCTTGTTTTTATATAAAGATCACATTAAAACTGTCTTGGAATCTTTCCTCACAAATTTGTTTCACAAAAGCCTGTTACTGTACGTAGAGATGTTTATTATTTTATAGACTGTAAGAGAACTATATGTAATTTAAACCATCATAACCTAAAAAAAGTGAATTAGTCATAAATCATTTCAATATTTGTTGTGAAAATATATATATATTTTTAATTTTATCACTACTAAAGTTAGTGTACTTATTTACCACTTTTTTATATGAGGGTCATATTACATTTTTTTCCCATGAATTCATAATTTACTTTAGCATTTATTTTCTTTGGCTACATAATATTATTTTAACTATTATTATAGGAAAAAGTGAAATAACTGTATAATTTTAATATTTATTGAGAGAAAATATCAATTTATACTCAAATTACAACTGTAGTAATTTGGTAAAGTTAGTATACTTTCAGTAACATGAAACAGAAAAATAGATAAATATCAAATATGAACAATAAGTTTACTAAGTGTTATTCCCAATCAAGCCACACTTTTATCAAATTATGTACACATTTTTAAACGTGTTCATTGTGTGCTTATGCGACATGAAATACTAGCTATGAAGTTGGTGTTTTATATATAAAATGTTCGAAAATATTATTTCCACCACAGTGGAATGCATGGATCAATGCATCATTTGAAATGAGATGGAAATGACAGTGTGCTGAAAATAGTTTTCCTGACTTTTTCTCCAACGCATGCTTATCCAATGTTGTACCATTGCTAGCGTACAAACGAACAACACCAGTGAAACTTTTTTCCTTCGTTTAGTGAAGGAAATTGAAGCTGACCTCCAAACATTTCATCAGGACATTCTGGTTCCAGACCAGAGGCAAAACATCTCTTGGAGGAACAATTAGGATTATTATGAGGTTTTTGCTGAAAAGAGCCAAAAGACAATGTTCAGGAGGGAAATAAAGGAGAGTCCATAAAAGCGCTAGACGGCATCCTCCGTCACCCGTTGGCCCGCTCGTCTGGCTTCATTTAAATTTAATCCTGTCAAGCTCGATCCATCTCAGAGTACCCTTGTCTTAAATTCAGCGTGGAGGGAGAGCGGGTTAATAAAACATTGACAGGTGAGGTATTGAGCTGAAATCAAGAGGCGAGAACAGGGAAGTAAACGCGAGACAGTGACTGAGGACGTCCTGAAAATTCGCACAATTGCCATTGTAATTCTAGCCATTACTATTTCTGTCCTCCGCATCAATATTGTGATTCATATCACGACAATCGGCACCGCCATTGCTATCCCAATTATTATTCTAATGACTGTTATTACTCAGCACTCGGGCGTCCGCAGACTTGGCCGCCATTGTTTTAATGGCTCCTAATTGTTCCAACAGCACTATATATCAAGAGAAGGTCTGTGAATGCATGGGAGGCAATTAAAAACCTAATTCAAACCTAACAGAACTCAAACAAGTGTGGCCAAATTCCCAACAAAAGTAGCTAAATGTGTTTGATTGAGAAGTCAAACAAAACACGGCTAATTGAGCATCCGTTAAATGCACTCTGCCGCACGCCAGCTGTCTCCTCTTCATGTAAATGACCGAAATGCAGGGACGCGAACGGGAAAACAAATGGCACGGAGGGAGGGGAGCGTGCCGCGACGCCAACACGCCGTTCGAGAAAACTCGCCAACTCGCTGATGGGGGTGGAAAGACACCGAGCGAGATGCAGAGGGAAGCACGGGGCTGGAGAAAGACAGCTGCGGGTTTTGGACACTTTCGCAGCTGCCAGGAAAATAGCGGAGGGGCGGCCGAGTCCGCCACACAAGCTTGAGCATTACAACTTGCGTGGGAGTTGTTTGCAGTCCTATCTGCATTGTGGGCACGCAAGTATACGAGCACCGACGGCAGGGCGAAAAAACAACAAGAAACCGCAGATGGGTTCATCTTGACCCTATTAGAATCAAACCATAATAAAATACACAACATGCTCACAATTGGATTAGGTGTGAAAGCGAGGAGATCGATAACAGGCCGGCGTACTGATGCTACCAGAGGCAAATAAATAAAGTGGGGTGGTGGGGGTGGTGGTGGGACGTGGAGGAGAACTTCAAGATTTGGCCAGAGGAGGGCGACGTATCAATACACACTAGCTGTGCAAATCCTTATCCTGAAGAAGAGGCAGATTAAGGAAATAAATAAACAACATGAGTTATTAAATAAGTAATGAGTTTATGAAACATAAATAATGGAGTTATATAAATAGAGAGATATAAATAATAAAGACTCTATATAAATTCATCTAAACAACAAGAAGTTTTAATAGCATCATAGCAGTTTAATAGGAAGATTGGAAAAGTTTACACGTCTGATCATAAACTGAATGATTAATAATGACTTTTTATCCAAACTTAAACATTTGTGAGATTTATTCCATGTTAAAAAAAACAATTGGATATATATATTTGTCACTGTGTAACTGAGAATCTATTTATCTGTTTAACAGAGAATATGCTGACACTATTATTCACTGTAGATTTCTACAGTAACATTTTTTTTAAAATTGTAAATAGACCCTTGGTGTTTGGTAAGTTTACAATACGTAGGGGGTCATTTTACCCATTCGTAAAGGAACAGTGCACCCGCACACTAAAAAAAGTTTTGTTGTTTTTTTTTTTTAACCCAAATGCTGGGTTCAGCCTGTTGGGTCATTTTATTGGGTTATTTTTAGTGTTTTTACCCAGGTGCTGGGTCATTTTTAATGCTGGGTTACTTTTTTCTACCCAAACGCAGTACAGTCTACGCCAAACTGAGTTACAGTCAGTAAGAGAGCGGTTCTCAGCCCTGCCGATTTGCACTTCTTCAGCGAAATAAAGGTTTGTATACATTTTATTTCATTTGTAAAGTCTTTACTGTGCTGTAAATTGTATTATTTTACGCATCGCAACATAAGGACGAGATGTCGGTCAGCTGCGTCAGCAGCGGTTGTTTTGCACGATGGAAACGCCTTTTGCCTTGCATAAATCTCATGTCAGTAATGTTTATGGGCAGTTTTTGGAGTCAGTCATGGCATCTATGAGTGAAACACAAGGCCGCGGTCTGAAGTTCGCAGTTTACCCGGCGAACAGCCCTTCACCAGCTCAGATTTCTGCGACACAGCATGAGAATTAGTGCTGTTTCAGTTAAAAGCGATTACAGAGAACGGTTGAATACACCAAAATTAAAATTCTACTTTAAATGTTACTTTTTTTGTCTAAAATGTTTGTTAAACGAGTTTAAATGTATGTAATATTTATTTTAAACTATACTGTATTCACCTAAATAAAAAAAAATAATTTGTCTTGTATTTTGTCAGTGTGTTCTTGCTTAATAATAAATGTTCATCTTTTGATTATTGCTGTTGCTTCTAGCAATTCTGTGTGTTTTTATAAGTTCCAGTCCATTTTAAACCAGCAATATAATACTATACTTATTATATAATAAAGTACATATACTTATATAATAATTTTTAAACAAGTTGACTTAAATTAAATAACTCAGCATGTTTGGTAAAAACATTTAACCCAACCAGCTGGGTCAAAATAACCCAGCATGTGTTCTGTCCAATATTTACCCAGCGCTGGGTTG
>JAHKKF010515330.1:11948-40892 GCA_019740295.1 Labeo calbasu
AAATAACCCAGCATGTGTTCTGTCCAATATTTACCCAGCGCTGGGTTGCCAAATAACCCAAGTTGGGTTGTTTTTAACCCAGCATTTTTTAGAGTGCAAAAACCAAACCCGTCTGACTTATATTGTCGTCTGCAGAACACACACACACAAACATATTCTCAAGAACATCTGAACTGTTTTTACCCATTCACTGAAGTTAATGGGATCTAAAACAACAGCTTTGAACACCAATAACTTCCAACATGAGGGTGAGCAAACAACAGCCGGGTTTCCATCCAAAGTTGCGCAAAAATAGGAATAACGCATAAAACACTGTTTCCATCCAACAAGTCAAAGTGAACAAAATTGTCACTTCCTGATAAACTGACACAATATATTACTAAGAAAAGAAGGAGAAACCACTGAATGGAGTCATTTTCATATATAATAAATTACTTTTGCTTCAGAGCGAGCAGATGAAACAATAAATGTGACCATTTCTTTCCCAGGTGGATGTCTGCTGTTTGAGAACGCAGTCGTGTAAGACAGTTCTGGGAAGCTATTATACAGAAATACTTTGACGACAGACCTTGCTCAGGCATTTCAGAATGACCATAACATTTCAGATGCTGTGGAATGAGATAGGTCCACTGGTTAGACAGGTTTTGCCGTCCCATTGCGCATAGTCACACGACTTTTTTTGATGCGTACGGAAGAATTTATTCTGCAAATGCGTTTCCATCTCCCATTATGCGCATTAACCCTTTTTCGCACAAGTCAAAAATCAAAACATTTTTGCGAATTAAAGGATTTTTATTCGAAATGTGGCATTTCCATCACTCGTTTCTGACGCGATACTTCAAAATGCGCATAAAAACAGAGTGATTGAAACATAGCTAATGACAAAATCTGCAGTTTTATGTGAACTGTCCCTTTAAGGCAGAGCAACTTTTCCCTACTAAGAAAGCAGCTGTGAACTATGAAGGTGAGTTCAATTTAGTGAGTTGGTAGAAGGCCAGATCCAGAGCAGGGGTATGAGCAACTACCCTGCTTGAGATTAACTAACTGAATTGCAGCGTACAGTGGAACCTCTAAACGCCCTCACATACGCACAGAACAGAACGTAGTCATACACACACATTTATAATTCTCAAATGATTAGCAGACAACCAGGCAGAGATGAGGATATCCTAAGAGATCCACGTCAAAGTTTAACAATACTAGCGCTGTTGAGACATTAAGACGTCCTTTGATTCTTTCCTTTAATCCAATTTCATTTCAGTCTGTCTGCTTCGCTCTGTGAGCACCTGATATCTTCGTAACTCATGAGTCACTCATCACTGTTTTTCCAGCCATGATTCTCCACAACCTGAAACTCCCAGACATCACCTAACCTGACGTTTCCTGTAATCAGTGAGCAAGCATCTTTGGCAGAAAAGCTGACGGACTGAGATTCCCTGCTTCTATCTTTATATATCTCTTTCTTTCACTCTGTGGTCTAAAATTAAAACTATCTCTCTGAAGAATCTCGCTCTCTGCCAATCATACGTGGTTAAAAAAACATTTGTGCCATAAATAAAACATAATCCCTTGCAAATCCCCTCTCGTCTTTTTTATCTCAATCTGTCACTCTCTTATTCCTGGTGTTTCCCAGTTCCATCTCCCTCAGCACCTTGTCTTTTCTCCAATCCGGCATATTTCTATCCCCTGCCCTTCTTTTCTTTGTTCTTTTCTTTTCTTGTCTCTAAAACTCATAATTCCCTCTCCTACCGCACGCTTTTCCCCGCTAATCTCATTCCATTCTGCTTTCACACCTACACAGACTCCCCCACCTCCTCCTTAACATCAAACCCCGTCTCTTTCCTTCATTTTCCCCTCGTTGTTCTTGTCTCCAGCCCCTTAACCCTCACTCTAAGCTCCCTTTTCCTCTATAACCGGCTTCATCCGTCACTTGCTTCCTTGTAACCTTCCCCAACTTTTCCTCCGTGTCTCTTCTACTTTACATTTCCTTAACTTTCCTCCTCTTTATCTCCCCACTATGGATTCCTCATCATCTCTTTGGTGTTTCTCCCGCTCTCTCTTTGCTATCTCTCCGGCAAGGGGCCTGTTTATTTCCATCTCTCTCTCCTTCAGAAATGTGATTTGTTCTGCAGCTCAGGCTCGCGGTATAATCATCCTGCTTTGTCCGGGCGGGCGAGAGAGAGCGGGAGAGAGGAGGAGCGGAGGGAAAAGGGGAAGGAGGGAGTGAAAAGGACACGCAAAAAGCGAAGAGAGGAGAAAATGGACTGAACATCCATCTCTTGTCTCTTTGTTCTACTCGTCTAATTACATCCATGTTCTTGCCTTCATATATTCTCTTTCAGCCGTATCCCCATTCTAAAGCCGCACAGTACAAAATGAAGAGTTTGCTGAACTTAAAAAAAAATAATGAAGGACATGCAAATGGCTTTCTTGAATGCATTTACTTAATTAACTTAAGTAATTATTTTAAGCAAATGTCTTGATTGAACTGGAAATGTCAAACCGCCGTGACTTAAAATCTGCCATCATTGTAATAATTGGCTATTTAGATTGAAAGATCATGCAGTAATTTCTTCCCTCATTAAATACTTTAACACAAAGAACTGAATATACTTTTTTTTTTTTTAGATAAATACTTCCAGACATTTTAGTCGCCTAATAAAAGTAGTTTTATTTTATATGGAGCAGGTTTACCATTTCACCATTTTAAAATCACATGACCAGCTGAAAAATACTCAGTTTAGTCCTGCAACCGCACTGTTAATGGACAATTTTACTTTTGGAATCAAATTTGATACATCCACACCACTAGGTGTCAGTAAAAGCTCAAAACAATAACACTGACAAAACTTTACTGTTTTAAGCTTATGTATCAATGCTAATTGTTTCCTCTATTTCCATTGCTTTAAAGGGGACGTCACATGCAAAATTTACTTTTACATGACGTTCGCATATAAATGTGTCTTAGTAGCCTACAATAATAAAAATCCATTCATTCTTTTTTTTAATCCCCAAAAAACCCCAACAGCCTCTGTTATCAAACAGTTTCGATTTTCTAAACAGTATGATGTCATATTGCTTAAGCTCCGCCTATGACCACTGATTGGTCCTGTATTAGCATATTTCCGCCCTAAATCAGTTATACGCTGCCCGCCATTTTTTCCACACTCGAGCAGCTGTAGCAACAATAACTGCTTCTCAAATTATACACTGTGTACTTGCGCACTATGCACTCAACCATGTAGTTTATCAATTACATAAGGTTACTCCATCACTCATAAACGTAGTCTGATAGCCCCTCCCCCTTCGCTATGTAATTAAAGCTACGACAGCTGAGTGTATGAAGTGTTCAACATTCCACACCTCATTATCTGATGCATCATCTGGGTATTTAAAGTGCACTTTTTATTTTTGTCAGTATGAACACACTACTTGCACTATTTTTATTACAAACTGTTATAGAATAGTGCATAAGTACGCTATTTGGCACACACCTATTGTCTCGCAATGTGTTTTGTATTGAATGTACGGTAAAAATGAACATGAGGGTCTTCGTTTAGTGAATTAGTTTTGGTTTTGATGGTAACGTGCCACCGAATACACAAAAAAAACAGAAGCGAGAGCCGGGGTGAACAGTAGCTCATTATCATTTAAAGAGCCATGCGCCGAAATGGGTTGCTGTGAACAGAGCTGTTTTTGACAAGGTAAAAAGGGTGTTGTTTTACACAACAATTGAGAAATTTTAACCAAAGTATGTTGCAGAAATTTCATGAAAACCCTAAAGAATCATGGAAAATGGGTGTCCGATGTTCCCTTTTAAACAGTATGATAAATGCTTCATCTTCAATGAGAAAAGATTGTCATTAAGTGCTACAAGAGGGGCAACTAGCCTAACTAACTAATCATTTTAACAGAAACTCAAATACAGATTTTTTTTATACTCTTTTGCTATGCTTTGGGATAGTTTACCTACAGACTAAAATATTAAGTAAAAACAAGATGATTTTTCCCTTTTTTTTTTTTTCATACAATGAAAGTCAAGTTGCTTTTGGATTTTGTGAAAAACTCTGATCGTATTTTCTCCCTCAACTTCAAAAATAATTTCAAAATCATCCTACATTGCTGCAGAAGTTCTGACCCAGTCTTTGCAGTCTTTGAATTGCCTTGACTTTTAAGACTTTTTTTCTTATATTGTTTCTGAAATATATCTTTATGACAAGTTGGTATAACGTGGGAGAGTAAGATATTTAAGTGATTTGTTTTATATTTACACCATGTTGAAAACTACATGATGTGTTGTGAACTTGGAACAGAACTCTTTTTAACTAGGTGGTCAATGAAGAAAATGTTATGTGAATCATGTTGCAGTTACATTTTTAGATTGACTGGCTCAATTGAAAAACTGAAAATCAAAATCAAGTTCAAACATTATGAAAAAAAAAATAAAAGTCACACAGCCATACTTAAATCCCAGCGTTCTTCAAAATATTATTTTATGTCTCACAGTTGAAAGTAAGTCATGCAGGTTTGGAACAACCTAAATTGACACAATTTTCATTTCTGGTAAACTATTCTTTTACAAAAAAAAAAAGGAATCAAAAGAAAATTGTTATTTTCTTACATGTATTTACTGATCATTTCTAAAGTGTGTCCTGAAGATTCAAGCATTTTTTTTTATCCACCGTTTCATTGTCTGTTCATCATGTTTATTCTTTCATTCCCTCATGCATCGGCCCATCTGTGATTTCTTGTTCCTGTTCTCCCTTATCTCTTCCCCTCACCATAACCGCTGCACTCTCTTTCTTTTGACCTTCATGTTTTACGCTCCTCTTTTCTATCACCATATTTCAGTCATATCACTCTCTCCTCACTCCATTTCATCCCTCTCTTTTCCCCTTTATCCATCCATTCACTTCTCTAGGCTGCTTCCTTCAGGATGTTCTGTCCCTGATATCCTTGGTTTCTTGATGTGTGTGTGGACATTTGTTTGTTTTTAGAGCAGTGCGGAGACCCCCGCGTCTTCCTTACACGCTGTTTCAAAGCACTGCAGAGACATTTACACTCGGGCATAACAAAGGGGGCTTACGGGAAATTTACAGGGCAATTACACCAGGCTAGCCTGGGAGAGTCAGCCTACGGCCAGAGCAGAAATCCAGACCTCGCGTACACACACTCATCCTGTCAACCTGGCTCCCATCCCCAACAGCATCTCACATTCAACTGCTAAAGGAAAAAAAATGCTTTATTGGCGAGAATTACATAACAGCATATTCTGCCAAGGCTAAAGACCCATTCTTTATCTCTCTCACTCACACACACATACACACATGCTGGTGCAGAGAATGGCTTTTTGTTGCTGAGATTATGAATATACAGCAGGGTTCAAATGTCTGAGACCAATGAAACTGCTTCTATTTAGCCTTTTTCTAATTTAATACTTTTTCCATTACAAATTATATTATCAGCATAACAGTTTGAGTGAAACACTGAATTGAAAATGTAATTTAATGACTGTCAGAATGTCTTAGTATTTGTACTGTATGACCCCTTTTCGCTTCAATGACAGCAGCACTCAGACCGCATGAACTCCACAAGTTTGTGTAAAACCTGACGGTCATGTTCTCCAGAATTATTCAAAGCACAAATTCTGCTTCACTAGACAAACATCTGACATTCTGTACAAAGGAGTTACAGAATAAAAGTCACAAACTTGTGCACTTACGTCGGCAAGATGTCTGTTAAAGATCACTTGATCTGGAAATCATCTGCTGTGTACAAACATCTGACAGACATCTATAAGATGTCAGTTTTACATACATTCTAAATCATAAACATCTTGACATCTAATAGACGTCTATTTGACATCTGATAGGAAATGTCCTATAGATGTACTGCAGATGAGCAAACACTCTAAAAAATACGTCTTCCAGATGTAAATGCAGACGTCAAATAGACGTATCTGTGATGTATGTGTGCTATCAGGATACCTTGAATTAATACTACCCAGACAGCACACCTACATCTGCAAGATGTCTGTTAAAGATCACTTGATCTGGAAATCATCTGTTGTGTACAAACATCTGACAGACATCTGTAAGATGTCAGTTTTACATACACCCTAAATCATAAACATCTTAAAGACATCTAATAGATGTCTATTTGACATCTGATAGGAAACGTCCTATAGACGTATTACAGATGAGCAAACAATCTAAAAAATATGCCTTGCAGATGTAAATATGGATGTCAAATAGACACCTCAGAGATGTTTGTGTGCTATCAGGGTATTGAGCAAATCTCAACTGCTTGATTGCTTGTATTGTAGTAAAACTATAAATATGTTATAAAGCCATACATATATTAAGATATTATAAACATTTACCTCAAGATTTTCTGTAAAGCTGCTTAGAAACTGTATTTTAAAAAGTGCTATACAATTAAATAATACTGTTAAACGATTAATCGCAATTAAATCACATCCAAAACAAGTTTTTGTTTAGATAATATATGTGTGTATACTATGTATGTTTATTATACACACATTCAGTATGTATTTTGAAAATATTTACATGTATGTATTTATAATTAATATAATTGGTATTATATATATATATAATTGGTATTATATATATATATATATATATATATATATATAAATATTTTTCATATATAAACATAGCATATTTTTCTTAAATATATATGTGTATGTGTGTGTGTATTTACATAATAAATATAAACAGTACACACACATATTATGTTAACAAAAACTTTAATTTTGCATGCGATTAATCATTAAACAGCCCTACAATTAAAAATTCCATATTTTTTTACTGCGTATCCTTAAAGGGGACATTGGATGCAAAAATTTTTTTAATCTCCAAAAAACCTACACACTTTCAATTATCAAGCCGTTTTGATTTTCTCAGGCCCCGCCCACGACCGCTGACGGACTGTCTTGTATTTGCATATTTATGCCTTTAGCCACTTGCACGCTGTCTGCCATTTTCTCCACACTCAAGCAGCTCCCGACATAAGAGCCACTGAGGGCACAGTGGATTAGTTTTGTTTTTGATGGTAACACGCCACCAAATACACAATAAAGGAAATCGAGGGGCGAGGTGAGCAGTAGCTCATTATCATTTAAAGAGACATGCACCGAAACGGGTCACTGTGAACAGCTGTTTTTGATAAGGTAAAAAGTGTGTTGTTTTACACGACCATTGAGGAATTTTAACCAAAGTATGTTACAGACATGTCATCAAGACCCTAAACAATCATACCCCCAAAGTTCTCTTTTAATAGTTGTATTTGCATCCTTAAAAACGTGTATTTATTTCAGGTCTGAAATAAGACTAAAGACTTTTGCTCCTGCTGAAAATGAGGCCCAGCACCCCAGACGTGATGTTATTAAAAGGCAAAGGAAAACAGCAAGAGAAGTCTTAAGTATAGACAGACTGTCATATCAACCTGAGGTAGTGAGTCACCAAGAACAGGACCAACAATGTCCTTGCCGAGCTATAAGTGCACATACTCGGGGAAAAACAGCAATTACACCATAAAATGGCCAATCTCGGTTTTCCTTGAGGTTCCTCTTGAATACGTGTTCTCTTTAACTGCAAAAGTCCCTGAGTGAATTTGAGGTTATCCTCTATAAAGCCACTGTCATATCTCCTTCCTTCATTCTTGCCTTTCTGTGTCCCTACAGAGTCTGTATTCTGGCTCACTCGTCCCGTTCTCCTCATTGTTATACTGCCGTTTCCTTCCTCCCCAGTGTTCTGCACATTTTAATGGTTGTATTAACAATTCCCTCTCAACTTCAGGCTCTTGTTTTACCACTCTCCTCTCTTCCCTTCTTTCTACAAGATGTCTGTCTTTTATGAGTTTTCAATATGCCATTACTCTTCTTTGCTTCTTCATCTTGCCCTTCCAATGTTGACCTTTGTTTAATGAGTTACAAGTTATTCATATATGCACAAATAATCATTTTACTAGTCGGCCAAGTACTCAAATGTTCGCGTTTTGTAAATAAGAGGTTGCCTACAATAACTAATTTCTGCTAGTTTCCATATGTTTAAAGGGGACATCGGACGCAAAATTCACTTTTACTTGGTGTTGCATTTAAATGCGTCTAAGCAGTGTGTAGATACAACCAACCTACATTGATAAAAATCCACTTACTCCTTTTTTGTTAATTCTTCTCCGTTTTAATTTTCTGAGCAGTATGACGTCATAATGCTCAAGCCCCGCCCATGACTGCTGGCGGAATGTTCCATATTAGCATATTTCCTACCTCGGTCAGTTGTACACTAACCTCCATTTTCTCCGCGCTCAAGCTGTAGCGACAACATTGTCTTGTAAACAATGCAAGAGTTTTGTAGTTCGATGTAAACACCGTAAGCGTAACGGAAAAAAGGGGCGGGGTCAGTAGAGCCATACACTAAAACGGGACACTGTGAACAGAGCAGTTTCTAACAAGGTAAAAAGAGCCATTGAGGAATTTTAACCAATTAGACCCTAACCAACTCGTGGTAATGCATCCGATGTCTCCTTTAAGTCAGCTATGACATTAAAAGTAATGGAAAATGAACATGTACAATTAAACTTCCAAAATCATTATTTGGTTCACTGATAATTAAGAAGCAAAGTGTTTATCTAAAACGCTGCATCTAAATGTCGTCAATCCAATAGAATAGATTCTGTCATCATCTACCCACCCTCACGTCGCTCCAAGCTGATATGCCCTTTTTTCTGGTGGAACACAAAAGGATCATTATCAAAATGTCACATCTTTTCCATACGATGAAAATGCGGGTTGATCACTAGCTGTCAAGTTGGGCTGCAATTTTATTTCAGAAGAGCCTATTAGGTCGGGATCTGAACCCGGGTCTCTTTGCATGATAAATGAAAACTCTATTCTATCCTGCATTTACCTATTCAACTGGTAATTTGTAAAACAAAACAAGAAAAAGTTTGATGTATTTTCTTGCCTAAAGCACTGAGTGAGTCAAGACTTCCACTGGTGCCCATTTAAAAAAAGAGAAGAAAAAAAGTCCATGACACTACTATTTTCTATCTTTTTGTCTTTGGTCCACACTCCTCTCTGATCCCTCAATCATAAATCTGCCAGCTGGCTCGGTCTCCATTCTCCTTTGCCCGTATCCTCTTTTCTCTTCACGCGCATCTCTTCACTCCTTCCCATAAATTATCTTCCTCTGAGGCGGAGTGAGAGAGAAGGACAGAGAGAAGTGTCTAAGGAGACGGGGACCGGTGAAAATAAAGAGAAAGGGAGAGGCCGAGACCGAGATGAGAAAGATGAAGAGAAATGAAAGTAGCTTTGGGTTTCATAAGGTTACAGACAGATGGAGAAAGATTCATTTCAAGGTGTGCCGAGGAATTACAGACAGAAACGAGACAGATGGAGAAGTTAAGCAAGAAATGTGACGACTCACGGCAGAGGGAGAGCAGAACGAGGGATCGCAGCAGGAGGGATGGAGTGGAGGAGAGGAGGAGAGATCGCTGGCCTCGTCTCATTGTGTATTGAGGCTCGGTAGCTGATCAATGAGGCCTCTGTGGTTGATGACTGCACAATTCAGCACACGCTACACAGCTGAAACCGCAGCAAAATTACTACACTAAACACCAGTGCTCTTTAAGTGCAGGGTTAACTAATTCACTTTAGCGCCTGCGTTTTAATCCTCGAGCGACTAATATCGTAAGCGATAACAACCAACCGAAGGCGGCTAATTAAAACAATCCTCCACGTTCAAGAGTAAAAAGAAACTCAGATCGTGTGGCAATTTCCACACTTAACTTTCCCGTCAAGCCACTTATTAGCACTCAAGACTAAACTCGACGAAAGTTGCAAGCACTAATGGAATAGTCGCTTTTAGATAATATCATACTTGTTATGCAGAATGCAGATGTGTTTGTATCTGAAACGGTAGCTGGCTAACCACATCACAGATTTGAATCCCACAAAAACATTCGCTTATGAAATTCTTGCCTTTTTTCTCACACCTTGTCTGGTTTCTCGAGTTTGTTTTTCTATTTCGTGATAAGGCAGAGCCTGCTGAGATTCACCTCGTCATAACACGCACCTCGTGCCAGAACGACACCGTGATGCCGCAAACACAGTCTGGCTTGCTGAAACAATCATAAATCAATGCGCTATCTAGTCTGCCAACTGTTTTCACCAGATTTGAAATGAGTATTTAAGCTGTAAGAAGTTAAACAAGCACATTTGCGTGACTTTAGAAAGGGCTGCATGCAACAGATAGATGATCAGTGATGTGTTTTGTGTCGTATAACCAATTCTAGAACCAATCTGACATGGAATTGAAGTTGAGATTGCATACCGCAAGGTTCTGCTCTAAAACACTGAAAACCATGTACAGTAGAAACTCGTAGAAACAGCTCAGAAGTCCAAATTGATACCTAACAAAAAGCTGTGTGTTATCGCACCATGTGCGCAGGTGTCTTAAAGCCCAGAACAGCCGTTCATACTAGTGTTCTAAGCACACCGTGATACTGAGCACAGCCGGGATCCTCACTAACACACACACAGTGATTGGCAGAGCTGATATTCACTGTGTGGGAGCACAACTTCAGATCTGCGCCTCAGGTAACCGCCTGATTCCATTCGATTTTCCCCAAAGTCGTCACACAACTTCCCTACTTCCACCAAGGTTGAGTCAAAGTTAATCCATCTCTCCCCTCCTCTCTTCAGCTGTCCGTCGGTGGAAGGTCCTCTTATTCCTTCAAGTATCGTTTCTTTTCTTTCTCGTCGTCCAAAACTCCTTGAGTAATCGGTTGATGTTTGTGTAACCTCTCTTGAGACGGCACAGAAAGAATTTGGGAGAGAACCCTCGTATATATACTTGAGTGTGTGCGGGCAGATGCATATCCCACATATCGTTATTTTGGTAAAGGGCAGGGGAGGGTAAGAGTCTACAATAGCACTCATTCAGAAAGCAAAACAGTCAGTCAATGAGCTTCACTGTCTTTCAGTCTCACTTCTACAGTTGGTTGTGTTTTACTGAAGCTTTCTGGGTCATCAGCTTCTTTCTGATCAGTCTTTATCTGTCTGGCACACAGAGAGTGTTCACAAAGTCACGAGGGGATGTGGCAAATGAATGCGTCTTGTTTTGCGACGTGCTGTACATTCTGTACGGTACTAAGCTATGTGCGCATAAATGCGCGAGTCTGTGTGTATTCATGTGTGAACAGTATCTAGTGTGTGCACAAGGGACTAAGAGAGAGGATAGCAAGATTGTGTGAATGTGGACAGACTAGTCAATTAGCTGATTAATTCAAAGAAATTCAATCCAGGTTCTGCATTAAAAAAAAAAATCCATCCATACTTACATCTACCTACCATCCATGCATCATCCTATCTATTCATCTACCCATTTATCCACCTAACCATCTATCCATCCATCATCTACCTACCTATCCATGCATCCTCTCCGATCCACCCATCCATCTACTTACGTTATCCCCTTACTTATCTATTTACCTATCCTCCATCCATCCATATACTTAACCATCTACCTACCTTCCTATCATCCATCCACCCACCCATCCATGTACGCATCCACCTTAACTGCTTACCCATCCATTCAATCCATTCAACAACCTTTCTACATACTCACCTACTTATCTACATACCTACGCATCCATCTATCCATCCACCTACTTATATACCTACCCATCCATCCACCTCTCTATCTAGTCATCTGCCCATCTATCCATCACCTGTCTACCTACCTATTCACCAACCTATCCATGCATCCACCCAATCCACCCATCCAACTACCTATCCCCCTACTTATCCTCCATCCGTCCACTATCCATTTACCTACCTATTCATACACCCACCCACCTACCTATTCAACCACCCATCCATCTACCTATTATCCATTCATCTTCCAACCTATCCATCTAGTCATCTACCCATCTATCCATCTAACCATGCATTTACCATCTACTATCTATCCATCTACCTACCTATTATCCATTCATCTTCCAACCTATCCATCCATCCATCTAGTCATCTACCCATCTATCCACCTAACCATGCATTTGCATCTACTATCTATCCATCTACCTACCTATCCACCAACTTAATGCATCCAGTTCACCCATCCAACTACCTATCCCCTACTTATCTACCTACCTATCCTCCATTATATCCATCCATCTGTCCACTACCTACCTACTTATTATCCATTCATCTTCCAACCTATCCATCCATCCATCCATCCATCCAACTACCTATTTATCCACCTAACATCTATCCATCTACCTACCTATCCACCAACCTCTCTATGCATCCACCTACCTATCCTCCATTATGTCCATCCATCTATCCACTATCCATCTACCTACCTATTCACTCACCCACCCACGTACCTATCCACCTTATCTACCTACTTATCCATTAACTATGCTATAAATCCAACAAACTTTCTACATACCCACCTACTTATCTACCTACCAATTTATTCATCCATCCATCTACCTATTTTCCATCTTCCAACCTATCCATCCATCCTCCTATCTAGTCATCTACCCATCTATCCACCTAACCATTCATCTGCCTACCTTCCTATCCACCAACCTATTCATGCATTCACCATTCACCCAAGCCACCCATCCATCTAACTACCTATCCCTCTACATATCTACCTACCTAACTCCATCCATCCATCCACTTAACCATCTACCTACCTATCCATCCATCCATCCATCCATCCATGTACCCATCTACCTTATCTACCTACCAATCCATCAAACTATCCAGCCGTCAATTCATCCACCCAACAACCTTTCTGCATACCCACCTACTTATCTGCCTACCCACCTATTCATTCTTCCATCTTCCAACCTATCTATCCATCCATCCATCCATCTATTCATCTACCAACCACCTGCCTATCCATCCACCCATCCCTTAACACTAACTAGCTGACTACTTTTCTGGATGACTCCTGACTGTGTCTCTACACAGCCACATCCATCTGTGTAAAAAATTGTCACTTTTGTTGAAGCATAAATGTCATTTCATTTCATCTTCTCACCCTTATTATGCTTTATTTACTGCTGTTGTGGCTATATTTGTGTATTCATTACAGTTGTGTGCAGCATGAGACTGTGTCCACAGTCCACTTTCCCATTCCTCTATCCTCATTTGCATCCCAATCATTTCATTTTTCGTTGGCATCACACCACACCAAATGTTGCCAAAGCACTTAAGGGACATGACTTAACCGTTGCATGAGGGTAATGTTAAAAACTCATGCATGCTTCATACACACTCTGACTGCGTGTGATACCGTAGACATTAAGGCTCTTAAAACTTAATCCAGCACTAACGGTTGGGTCCAGGAAAGCCCGAGGCTGCAGGTGGGAAGGTGGGTGTCCGTGGGTGTAGGAATCCTGGTGCATCAGCAGAAAAGGTGCAGGGTATTTTTGATGCGCTGATCCTATGTTCTGCTTATCACAGATTAAATTTGCGTTTTGTCCTTCAGGCTATGTAATAATGCGTGTGGGTGGGGGAGTGGTGAATTTAAGTCTCTTGGAGGAGAAGAAGGGCGTCGAGTAAGAGTGAGAGAGAGCGAAACGAGTGTGCATGGCCCTGACTGTGTGTGGAAGACTTTCTTGGCACTCTTTCTCTCTCTTTTTCCTTCTGAGTCTTGTTGTTTGTTAGTGCCAGGCTTTTATGCCAAGCCGGCAGCCATTACTCAATCAGACAGCTTCCTGTGAGCTCTCCTCATTAAAACCTCACACGAACTCTAAACCTATGAGCACAATTATCACCCTTTATACAAACACACACACAAACCCGGAGGCACACGCACATAGTCTACTCACAACGAAAATACAGACAAAACAGAAATCCGAGTCCTGCCGAAGTCTCAATTTGAGACATGTTATTAAAGCACTGGAAGATGAACTAACCCCAGTCACCCCCTACTCATAGGCTGTTTACAGCACTGAACAGACAAAATACCCCTGTAAGGGCAACATCACTGTAACACCCGGTCTGAACTGAGCGATCCGAATCGTTTTCATTATAATGAAGCTGTCAACACTGAAGCTTTTACTTAAAAAAAAAAAAAAATGCACTGCAGCTCTGCTCCACTCAATTTATTAACCCTGTTTGCCAGAAATGAAATTCATATTCTTTCATGCATCATGTGCATGCAACTCGTTTGCTATGAACTGTATTACTAATGTATGTTTGTATCAAATCCAACTTGATGTTTTATGGAAGCCCATTTCCACCACTGAATTAAAAAATAAAAAAAGGTAATTGCAAGTTTCTCAATTCTGAGAAATTAAGACACAATTGTAAGGTCTTATGAAGGAATCCGCATAAAAAACTGAATTTACTGTATAATGTGGAATGTCACAGAATGTGTCAAAATTTAGATGAATTAATCAAAAGTAGGTCATTACACTTAAATCAAATCAAGATATGGACTAGTATCTCTAAATATTAAGCAAAAAGTCTATTTAAACATGAATCTGAAGTGTCTTCATGAGCATTTTACCATTATCTTTTGAGAGAAACCATCATCATATCATATACACACAGAAATGTAAAGGTAAACCTGTCAAAATAAAATTTTGGTTTAACTTGTATTGCTATTGTTACATAGTACTACTACTACTATTATTATTATTACTAAAATTGTTAAAACTTTATTTTATTAAGGAATAATCACATAGTATTTCATGTTTTAATTTTAATAGTAACTTTGTTTGCTAAAAATGAATTTATTATTTTTTTTTTGATTTAATGAGAAATTAAATTAATACTTTATGAATTTATTTGATAACCAGAAAAATGTAAATATTGTAAAAAATAAACTTTAATAAATTAAGCCGTTTTAATGCATTCGATTACTTAGACATGCTTAAACTGAATTTGATAACAATAAAACAGAAGATGAGAAAAAAATAAAAAACAAAAAACATTTAATAGGGCCCTAAACATGTAAGTTTTGTTAGACTTTTAATAAATTTACGTTAAATTGAATGTGTTTCAGAATTGTAATTAATTAGACTTGCTTTGTGATTAATAAAATGTAATTTAACCATTTAAAAAAAGAGTCCAGAAACATTAAAATGGAAAAAAAGGAATTTGGAGAAAAAAATAAAACAAAAATATTGGGAAAAAATAAAACGGCCCTAGAATTGCAAGACATAAACTCACAATTTTGAGTTATAAATTCAGAATTGTTTGATATAAACTAGCAATTGCAAGAAATAAAGTCAGAATTCCAAGATAAAAACCTTTTTCTTAAAAATGCGAGTTTGTATCTCGCATTTCTGACTTAATAACTCACAATTAGATGTTATAAAGCCAGAACTGTGCAAATGAGGACAAAAAAGTCAGAAATGAGAGATGTAAACTCATATCTTAGAAAAAAAGTCAGAATTGTAAGTTTTTCCTCAGAACGCATCACAATTGCTAGATGCAAACTCGCAACCGCGAGATGAATTGTGAGACAAAAAGTCACAATTGCCTTTTTTTATTTTTTATTCAGTGGCGGAAACTGACTTCCATACAATAAATAAACAAAAAACTATTCTCTGTAATACTGTAATATTGTAAAACATCACAGTGATGCTACTTAAAATTACTTTTTATTTTAAAGTTTTAAAGTTCTTAGTCTTCAGTGTTACAAGATTTTTCAAAAAAACATTAGAATATGCTAATTTGGTGTACTTCTGCACAAAGACACAAACCAGTGAAC
This sequence comes from Labeo calbasu, assembly GCA_019740295.1. Lineage (NCBI taxonomy): Eukaryota > Metazoa > Chordata > Actinopteri > Cypriniformes > Cyprinidae > Labeo > Labeo calbasu. Next base: position 27,713 of record JAHKKF010515330.1, read on the forward strand.
AGTCTGTGTTCGAACTGCCCGAATGAACCGATTCACTAAAATGAATCGATTCACTAAAACGAATCTGATTATCATTTGATCATTGCCTCAGCTCAGTAGGCTGTAAAGCTGCGATACAGTGAGATACAGTGTGACAGATATGATGTAGCTGTTTTGTCATGCTACACTGCTACATATTCCCCAGCAGCTTGTTACTGAAAAGGCGACAATATTAATATGATAAATGGCTCGTGATGTTCCTCATTTGTAAGTTTGCTCGGATAAAAACATCTGGTAAATGCCTAAATGTACTCTAAAAGATACACTACCGTGCAAAACGTGGCATCCCCACCAATACTATAACTATTATTCTTAATTTTTTAAACGATTTGATAAAGATGCAGCCTCAGCGCTGCAGTACAGACAAGCTGCCATTGTCGCTTTCAGCTAGCAAGTACACTTGTAAGTACACACACCTGCAGAGAGACAAACACACTTGAATAAAGTTGGTCAACAGGAAGCGTGTTCTTCCAGGTTCTGAGAGAGCCAGCGTGTGCCGTTTCTCACCAGGATCAGAGCCTATTGAGCAGCACCGCATGTTGTTTATCAAAAGGAACAGGAGAACGGGAACGTGATCACCCCACCGTTTGCTTCACCCCTTCTCGTCTCGTCCCCATTCTGCCAGTTATCTATCAGCCCACAAAGGAACTATTTCTTTCCATATGATAACATAATCTTCCTTTTCTGTTCCTCTCTGAATAGTGCCCTTTAGTGTCTCTTTATCAACACAGTGTTTCTCTCTCTGTCTATCTCCCTCTCTGTTCGCCTTCTCAGACTGTCGCTCTGTCTCCTTCTTTCGAAATAACTCCGTTTTTTTTTTTCCTTCTGTGCCAGTGACCTTACAGCGAGGCTTTGAACCTTGCTCTTTCTTCCTCCCTCTCCATCATTCTCTCATTCTCTCCCTCACGCTCTCCCTTTCTCTCTCTCTGGAGGAAAATCACACACTCATCAGTTTTCCCCGCTTGGCTCTTGACGAGCAAAGTCGCAAGGAGAATATTAATGGACTTCAGCAACCAATTAACACCTAACTCACATAACAACCTTTTATACAAGCCAGCATGCTGGGAAAAGAAGGAGCGAGGGCAACAGAGAGAGAGTTAGTGTGCGCGAGACGAAGAGGAAGCCGTTTAATTTGACATTTATGCTGTGAGGATGGAGATGACGGAGGTGTCTGGGAGAGAAAAGCGAAAGATGGAGCACATGATCGCTTTAAAACGAGACCGAGGAGTGGGATGAGGAATCATGGGAAGTAACTGTAATCACAATTAATCAAGAGTTGCGCTTCTAGACCTATCCAGAGTGTTGAGAGTATTAGAATGATTAAAATGACTTCATTACTCAACTTGCATAATTAAATTCCGATTCCAATTAAATTACGAAGAAAAATAATTGAAGGGGATCTTATTGCTATTGTGAATGTGCACTATGAATCTAAAATGAGTGATCCGTTCAGCAACAGGGTCATATGTTAAGAAGAGGCACTCTCAAAAACACTTTTTATAGTATTTTTTTTACCACACGTGGTTTATTTGCCAATATTCCCCAGTCAAATGCATGCAGACAAAACTAGGCTGCAGTTAAAATAAACAAAACTATTCAGATGTATATCTTCCAGAATAAATATAAAGGATGTGAATCTAAATAGGGTGAAATGTTCTGTTTGCGTTGTGTGCTGAATCTAATATCTTTTCTTGGGTTCTGAAACCGATATAATAACGACAAATGCGCATCAGTAACATCTCCTCTGACCCAATACAAATCAAAGCAAATCAAATTACAAAACAAAATATGAATGGCCTTGGAATACCGAAAGAATAAAACCAAACCATGATACGAGTTATAATGTTATTGGGCTTCAAAACAAGATTATGAAATGGCAGAATATGTCGTCACTGTCAGAGACGCTGAATACAGATTCACTTAATGCATCCTCACTGTCAGAGACGTATGACAAAGATGCAGAATATCCCCACATTCTCAGAGATACAGACAGTACTATAAGAATAAGGCATCCATAGACATGCGGTATTGAATTATAGACTTGTTAGAAGATGTGTGACAGGCCTTGAGTTTTTTTTTTAATATATTGGTTGACTCTCTTCAATTTGTTTACATCAGAGATAACAACGGCTGGGTATCAGTACAGATTACTTGATTCAATTCAACAAGCTATTGATTCAATTTGATTCCGTCATCTACGATTTGAGTATATTTCAGTTATAATGTTCTTAAAGTGCATATTATGCACATTTACATTCTTTATTTTATTTTTGAGGTTCCCTAGAATACATTTATATCATTTAAACTGTACATTGTTGCAACACCTCTTTCATCAATAACATTCTGTCATTCCTGTCTCTTTAAGACTCGCCTCCTCGAAAAACGCAAGTCTGATTTGATTGGTCAACCGGCTCGGTATGTTGCGATTCGTTCACTACTTAGATAATGTGTCAGATAATTGGGTTCCAGCTTCCAACGCTTCATGAGCAGCTGTAAACAAGATCTATGGTAACTATGCCATTTGCCTTCACAGTGAAAAAGCATAGTCTCCTCGAGACATTGCGAAATCACCCATCTGTTCTTTGAAGGAGCAGCAAAGCAGCCAGTGGGCGAGCATTATGCAAATGTGTAACATGGTGACGTGACCAAGTCACAGAAATAATGGCAGGACTATAAACGAGGCGATTCAGGCAAGTGTTTTCTGTTTGAGAGATTAGTTCCCTTTGATGTGGACTTTGTAACTTTTCAGATCATTTACATGCACAAACAGCTAAGGGCGTTTGCTCAGAGGAGGCAAGGGAGGCAGTCAAAATACTGGGTGAGAAAAAAATTTGTAGTACAAAAATAAAACAACACCAATATTACAAAATATAAATCACTCGTTTTTCTAAAGAAACACTGTCCAACAGCCACACCAGCAGGTAAAGTTACAGCGGGCGTCGACATCTCTCTTGCCTCCCCTGAGCCTGTTGAATTTTAACATACCCCATAAAGTGTGTGGTGAGTAATTGACCGTGAATGAGGGAAAGTCACACAAAAAGAGGCAATACCTCCAAGATTTGATTGGATAACACTGGTTATGTCATCAGCTGTGACTGGCTCAGGCGATAAACCTTGCCCGTGTTCGTGTGCATTTCGCATTCGCGAATCAGTCTGAATGAAGAATATAATGGGAAGACTAATTTTAAAAAGAAAGTAAATAACTCACACACTTAAATATAACCACCTTGTAAAGTTAAAATAAGACCTAAAATGGCATGAAAATATGATCTGTGGGAGTTTTTTTCATTTAAATTTAAAAGTAAACCTTTGAGTCTGTGACCAATATTTACCAAGCCTTGAGGGATCCGAAAAATACAAAAATAGTTTAAAATTAACTTTTAAAAACAATAGCTGAATATAACCTCACAAATAAAATATATCGTAGGGCTGTCACTAACGACTGTTTTGATAATCGAGTAATCTGTCGATTATTCTGACGATTAATCGAGTAATCGGACAATTATAGTTATTATTTTTTGTAGTAATAAAAATAGTCGTAAGTGAACAACAGCCTTTAAAATGACTTAAAATACATAAGACCAATGAATGAGGCAATAATAAGTAGTTCAAATAAAGTATCAAAAGCAAGTAATCATGGTTTTATTGAACAAAACTAAAATACATAATGTATTATAAACAACAGAGCTAATGTACATTACGCATTGTTTTTACACTTTACTGCACGGTCTAATCCTTGTTTAATATTGACTCAACACTTAATTCAAATGTTAATCTTTAATATTTGGCCATTTCTTTATGACAGAAAAGCTACGACACTGTAATTTCTTGAATATGCGGACATCAAAACGTGTAAACTCAGAGTGACGGTTTAAACGTTTATTTTGAAATCGCAAGGACCCGTTAGCATTTTAAGAAAGATGTCTGTAAAGTTTTATAAATGATTTACCTTACAAATCTTATGAAATAAAGCACGTTGTGAGGAATTGTTTTGTTTAAATTTGTTTAAATTTGTTTGTTTAAAGTTATTTTGGAATAAATGTAAAATGCTTAAAAATGCTAACCTGATAAGATTCATACTTGGCTTTAATAAATAGAATATTGATGATGTTGTTGATGTACAAATATAAAAGTGTTTTTTTCTTTTTCTGATAGTGTAAGTAATGTTTATTTAATGTGACTGGGACATGAATTTACATTTGATTTAAAAAAAAAAAAAAAAAAAAAAAAAAACACTGAAGGAAAGGTACAATTAAAAATGAACATTTGTTTAGGGCTACACTGGTCAGGCCTTAGATTCACTACAAAAAAATAATTTATAAGAGTAATTTGTTTATTATTGGCCATACTGGTTGCATGTTTGTATTTACGTGCAGCTGGAAAAATAACTTACATACAGAAAACTGAAACTTTCTGTTCACATTATTAAAAACATCTTTTGTGTACAGCAGAAAAAAGAAATTCACAAAGGCTTGGAACAACTTGAGCATGAGTAAACGATGACAATTTTCATTTTTCTGAGAAATATCTCTTTAGATGATTCTGGCCATTACTTTGGGGTACAAGTTGTTATTACATTCAATTTAAACTGCAAACTTACATTCACCACTGCTGGCAAAATAGTTGTTTTAAGATTCAGTAGGTGTGCTCGCTGCTGATGAAAAGCAGTGCCGGAACCTTCCAACTTGACGCATTATGAAAATATACATTTAAAAACAAAACAATACAACTCAAACTATACAGTCGAGTGAGTTTTGGGTAATCTGTACAACTTTCACAGCCTGAAACTAAGATTGATCTTGCTTGATTTCGTGAATCAACAATGGGAACACTAGAACAAAAATCAATATTTTTACCCAGCCATAGTTATAACCATGTATTGTGTTGCAATTTCAACCAAAGCCTGCTAGCTCAATGGATCTGGAACCTCACACCATCATTCGATTTTGGCGTATTAGATTTGGCAGATTACTGGTGCAAAACATATGCCAGTAATGTGCTTTTTACAAAATCACACTCACACATATTTTAGTGTGTCCAGTATTACAATTCCAGTGTGTCCAACACATCTGAATCCATTAGACAACAGACCGAAACAATCCATTCTTCCCCCTAAATCTCAAAACACTACCTCAATCATGTCAGTGATATGTGCCACAATATTTATGACTAATATTCATATAATCACTGCCGTTTCTTTGTCAAAAACTGGGTTACATAACCATCACTTCATTGATTTGCCAACAGCGTGAGCAGTCACGGCCACAGACTGAGAACTGAATTAAACTGAATTATGGGAAACAGTCTCAGGGGAAGGTTTCAATGAAAGAGGAACATTTCCAAAAACAAATTACCTGAACAAAGGTAGGCCGAGACGCGAAACAAATCTGGGTGACGTTGGGACAGTGGGACAGGAAGTACAAGAGCAAGTGCATCATTAGCAAGAACTGCGAGCTACAGATGCTGAAGCGGCCTGAACAATAAGTCTGGAGCTAAAGTACACGTCTTTAACAGTCCAACAGGCCGTCTGTCGACCGAGAGGAACAAGTGAGGAAATGAGAGCTGAGGGAAAATGAAATAATTAGAAGGCCTACCTGCGGCGTTCATTGAAATATGCAAATCCATTTAATTTTGCTTTGATTTGCTCTGCTGCTCTCATTTCTAACTTGCCCTCTCTCTCTCTCCTGTCGTCTTCTTTATGTCTCCGGCTCTTCTCTCATTCACAGCAGCCATATTAAACTTGTATTAATACACTGTAGGTATGTCAGTTCAATTACCGTGGTTCTGTACTGCCCATGGGCACAGACGGCGTGTGTGTGTGTGTGTGAGAGAGAAAGAGCGAGAGACAGAAAGTGGGTGATAAGATGTTTATGAAAATTGTTATGCCTGAATCATTGTTTTAAAAAGCTCAAATGTGAGTGTTATAATCAGTCTCTCAGTGTGCATTCAGGTGAAACATATTTGGTAATGAAAATAGATGAGATTGCGCGTGTTTGTGTGAACTGGATGTGTGAGAACGCGGCGGCGGGAGAGAGAGACAGATGTCTATGTAGATTACAGATCAAGAGTGCAACCGCAGAAATAGAAAGCCGTCTCCCTTAAAGGTGCAGCGTGTGATTTGCGTGGCACCAAACAAACTCACAAAAATGAGTGTTTTCAAACAGGTTTACTCTTTCTTATGCTTTCGATTGGACAACCAGTTGTCCTAAACATTAGACACCTCTATCCGAAACCGTAAAGCTACACTCGGGGCTCGACGATGAGGACTGGCCAATGGCCCGAGGCCAGCGTTGGGGACAGTTGACGGATTTGTCACTGGCCTAGTCAGGCCACTGCTGCGTCCTCACGGCAGTTTATCATTTGTACGTGTCTTTAAGCCTTGGCAATGTAAACAGTTAAGCGATTTTAAAGCATTCAAAAGACAATTGCATTCTGTACTCACGCGCCGTGTTCTGTGAGTTCTCTTTCACGTCTCTTTGTACTTAAACACATACAAAAGTATGTCAAAATACCCGTCTTGATAAGTATCCTCAAAAACAATTACGTCTTTAGGTAAACTTAGTTGAGAAACAAACGGACAACTACACTTTGCCAATTTGACCATTTAAAGCATTCAATCGCAAGACGACTTTCTTTCTGCGTCTTCTTGCATTTGAACAGACAAATACATTAAAAAAAAAAAGTCAAAATACACATTTAGGTGAGTATCCTCAAAAAAAACTAACTTTAACAGTTCAGAAAGATGTCACATTATACTTGATTTATGGATTTTCTCTTAAAGTGACAGTGCCTAATTTACCAACTGCTGTCAGTGTCCTTAACGTTATTTATTAGAATACAAGATAACATGGGTCAAAAACAATAACAACAACTATTTTTATTTTTTTGTAAACAGTTTTTATCACAGTTTCATCACCGGCAGCTGCGTGTGCATTGTGGTGGCAGAAAAACACTGGTAACAAATGAAGTAAAATGGGTAAAATCCATGGAATATAAGGAAAAATGTACTGATGTGCCTTTACATGTCAAAATCAGAAAGCACATCATTTTTATAGAATACAGTCATCAAAAACGCCATGTGAAGCTAAACGCAGATTTTAAATGGACATACTATGGATGAAACCTGCTATGATTACTCTATTTTTAAAGCATAATTTTGATTTAAACAATTTATCTACATAATATTCACATATGCAGTTCATAGGGGACATATTGTATTAGCCCTACAGTACAGTACAGTATCATACTGTTTAAACCTAAACATTTTACATAACTTTTACCTATTTTATCTCACAATTCTGACTTTTTTTCTCTGCACATTCAAGTTCATTTCTCCTTGGACTTTATAACCCCATTTCATTCAGCAATAGCAAGTTTGTCAATTCTGAGGATAAAACCCGGAAGTGTGGGCTATACAGTTATGATTCTGAGCCGAGGGAAAAAGAGAGAACGATGAGTTGATTTTTCTTATCAGAATTGTGAGAATAAAGTCAGAGAATTTTGAAATATAAACTCAAATTGAATTTTCTTTTATTCTCCATAAGAGAATACACCCACACACACAAAAAAATTCACTGTTTGCAAACACTGAATTGGACTATTATTACAATTTAAAATAACAATTTTATATTTAATATACTTCCTATGATGGCAAAGGTGAATTTTAGCATCATTACTCTAGTCTTCAGTGTCACATGATCCTTCAGAAATCATTCTAATTTGCTGTTCAAGAAACATTTCTCAATGCCAAAACTGTTGTGCTGCTTAATATTCTTGTGGAAATCATGATAAAACATGTTTTCACTTTTTTTGGATGGCTTAAAAGTTTAAAAGAACTGCAGTTATTTGAAATTATCATTTTTATAACATTGTAAACGTCTTTACTGCTACTTTTTTATCAATTTAATGCATCCTTGCGCAATAAATGTATTAAGTTCTTTAAAAAAAAAAAGGAAACTGCTCTACAGTACATAATGCAAAGATAGATGTGGTCACACTTTTTGAGTGAACAACACTCTCACACAAGTAGTTGAACTATTGGGGACACATTTTTCAGGCTGACAATATCCCAAGAGAAGAAAACTCTCCAGAGCAATGATGCACAGAAAGCACAAGGTGACATTCAACCACATATTTAAAAGACAAAGATGCGCTCTACGCCAACATCACACAATGCATAACTCAAAAGAACACCACCGACGCAAATTACACCATAAAACGCAAAACAATTTGTAACAAAGCGGCAACTGCAGCCCTGAATACTGCAGACATCACAACAGACCTGTAATGAAATACATTTGTGCAGTACAGTTTTACTATAAAGTTAATTGATGAACAAACAGTCGTGTAAATGCTAAGGAAATAAATTTACGGCACAGAAAAGGCTGTCTGGCCTTGCACATTAAACTCTGCCAAAAAGTATTTACAATCACACACACACACAAAACTAAAGCCTTCCGAATCCATCTTATTTTTTAAGTTTCATCATCCACGTTTCCTCTCCTCCTATTTCATTCCCATCTTCCCTTCATCATTAAGAGGAAGTGGACAGTTTCTGGGCAAGGTGACCTCAGCATACAGGTGCTCTTTGATAAATAATGCACTCGTATTTTTTACTACAGAGCTTCATGTCAAACTCAAGCTGTTGCTATCAGATAGTCAGCAGCCAAGAACACAGAACATCTTGGCTGTTCAAAGGCATTATTATCTCCCACCTACACACACACACACACACACACAACATCCCCTTCTGCATCACTATCCCAACGTTTCAGCTTTGTGCATCTCTTTGCACCAAAGACTTCTATTTTTGTCTTTATGTTTGCTTGTATTAATCACAGGGCTCATTAGCTTTCTTCTACATATAGAGCTCCGAACTATTACTACAACACACTAATGAACACTTTAATTTGTTTGTCCCATTTGACAAAAAATGTTTTTCTGTATATAAAAAGTGCCTATGTGCAAATTTAAACTCATAAACACATTATTTTTAGATGGTTTCATTATGTTTTTATTATTAGATTAGCACACACGTACATTTCTACGCACATACGCACACTCCCAGACTCAAACAGGCTTCTAGCTGTAGGTGTGGCATCCATCTCTTTGTTTAATGCGTTAAATTGTGCTGTAATTATAGTTATTACACCTCTTCTACTAGCATGAGCCAGGCGGACAAATCCTTGCTCCCTCTCCCTCTCTCTCTTCATTTGTCTGCTCATTTCTCTCTCCCTCTTTCTCTCCTTTCTTCAATGCACAGCTGGGCACTGGCTGCATCAATCACAGCCTGTAATGTCATTCAGCATAAAGCACACAGTCGCCAAGCAACTGCCTATCAGCAGGCGCACACGCCTCTGTGCTCCGGCCACACACCAGCACTCTCGGCCAATCAGGTGAGTCGGTCCCCTGAGTCGTTTCGCTGTGATCAGAAAATACAAGGGCTCTGGGCATAATCTACAACACATTTCATTCCTTATTCTTTTTTGTGCTTATTTCTTCCAGGTATACAGAGAGAAATGTCCTTGGGGACACAAGGGGTGTGGTGTCACTTTTTACTCCGGTGAATATATTTTTCATGGTAGGTTTAGTTTTGAAGGTCACTGTCTGTGTACATGCACATACATTAACATATTGGCTGCAAAATAGCTGTTCAACATTTTCGGTAATATCATCCAGGAAAGATTCAGGTCAGTGAACATGCATTGGCCTTTAGAGGCAGCATGCCCTAATAACACGACATAACAGCGACTACGCATTTTCCAGCTGACAGGACTTTTTGAGTCGAAAATACTAATGTGTGAATTACTTGAAACTAGTTAAAAACCCTTGTTAGACCGATAGAATTCCCCTAAATGCTGTCAAACACAGTTGTCTGGACAAAGAATTTCATATTGAACAAGAGTGCTGAAACTAAGGATTTTTTGAGTTCCCAACATGCACTGCAGCATGAATAAATCATGGTGTTACTGTTACAAGATTGTTGTTTTGCTGTTTGCTGACTGCATTTAAACTTATGCTGTTGCTTTGTCAGTAATATTAGTTATTTGTTGTGATGTGATGTTAAGAGCTCATTTTTTACATTTGTTACCATTCTTGAGGTTTGTGTTTCAAGTGTTAAAGTCTTTGGGATATAGTTTATAGACTGAAACTTTTAAAACCCATAAAAGCGATATGACACTTCTAAAATGAACTTTTAAATTATACGATTTATTAAATCATTAAACTAAATAATTTGGTACAAAATTATGTAAAATGGATAATGATATCCACTTAACTTTATATTTGAAACTCATTTTAACATTCAATATGCCTTAATTGCAACCTATTAAGTTTTATTTTGTTTACATGTGGTTCAAATATTTTATATATAATCTATAATATAGCTGAACTAGTCACTTTGTAAAATCATGATTGATTTTCATAAGGGACTGTAACCTTTTTATTGACAGCGTATGATTTATATTAACATTACGGGATAGAACATGATCAATATGAACTTTTAACTGCAATCTATGCAGGCTACAATTTCAATTTGTTTATTGTGAAATAACTCAAACATGCTGTATACGTTTTTTTTCTGTCTTTTGACAAGCACTGTTCTAGGCTTGCGATTCCCAAAAACATCAATGCCGTTCTTATGATACTTTTGGGAAACGCAGCCCTGTTTAAATGCACTGTGAGAAGTGAGTGAACGCTCTCTGTGATTGATTGATTCTGCCTTGCAACACAATTATTCACAGGTTATTCGTCCAATTCAGTGCATGTTGAAGTTCATAATATTTCCACACACATGACATTTTGAAAGTAAATTGCATGCAGTTTGTGTGCACGGCAGAAAAAGAAATCAAAAATATTGATCATTGTTAAAGCTACAAAGCTAAAACTTTTGTAGGCTATTTGTCTGTCAGAGACGCATCTCACTGTGATTGCTTAAAATGTTAAATTATCAAGGTTAAATATAAATTATATTCGTAAACTTTCCAGAGCGTCTTTCGCGCTGGCCACTCTTTATTGTCGAGCCCTGAATATGGTTTAAAACGCATGATTTCAGCACGACAGACATGACAATCCAAACCAAACATATTTTTCTAGCAGAATATCTGATGTACAGCTGTATAGGCATAGCCCTATTCTGGAAAAGGGGGCGGGGAGCAGCAGCTCATTTGCATTTAAAGAGACATGCACAACAACAGCGCGTTTCTGCTTCCACTCAAAACAGGTATTTTCAAAATGACAAATGATCTGTGATTTTTTTTTTTTTAGCTGAAACTTCACTGACACATTCTGGAGACACTGTGACTTATATTACATAACATAACAGGCCTCCTTTAAATATCAACCTGATAATTAGGAAAAAAAATACTAGGAATGTTCTCCATAGTAAAATTTAGGATAACATTAACCTAATCAATATTTGCATATCATGGTCAAGCAACTAATAAACGTCTGCTATTCTACACTATTTTGTCTAAATAAATGTTCATTAAACTATATTGAATTCTATCAAATAAAGTGAATGTAGATTGCGTAACATAATTATTGTGTGTAGTATAACAAATGGATAATCATTTTGAGATCTGCTAAAGTTTCCATTTAACACAAAATTACACAAAATTAACTTGAAATGAGTGTTAATCGAAATGTTTATCCAACAACAACTGAAACTATGGTCACACTTTATTTTAAGGTCCAATTCTTGCTTTTAACACACCATTAACTATGACTTTTGCCTCAGGAAACTCCTAATTTGCTTCTTATTAAGAGTTATTAAGGTAGTTGTTAAGTTTAGGTACTGGGTAGAATTAAGGATGTACAACACAGTCATGCCAATATTATGTTAATAATAAGCAACTAGTTAATAGTGAAAACTGGTACTTATACTATAGTGTTCCTTAAAATATTATAATAAAAGTTTTAGACAAGAAAATGATCTAGATGTTCGAAACTGTCATACAAAATCACTGCTAGAGAAAACACACACTTGTGTCATTTAACCTTACGATAAGTTCCCCTGTATAACAACTAGCCCTGCTCTCTCTTTATATAAAAGTTTATCTAGCTTCCCTCTATTTCCAACGCAAACATAATTTCTCAATAATGTGTTGTCTTCTCCTCTCCTTCCGGTTTATTGTATCGCTCCCCCTCTATCGTTCTCTCCATCACCCCGCTGTCATTAGTATGGCTGAGGTGTCAGGCAGTGGCGATGCTGAGCGGCTGAGTTCAGGCAGAGGACAGCGAAAGAAAAATAGAAAGACAGCAGCTGGTAGGAGGTGACAAGGTAGAAACACACAAGTGCACATGCTCACCCACACCAACTTTTTATCTCATGACCCGAACAGATACATATATATAGATTTCCTGAACAGCAGACAGTGCGCAGAGCCACACTGAAATTTTGAATTAGGCGTCAGGCTTCACATCAGCACCTTTACGGGACCTCATATATCTACGACAAAGAGCACCAGGGGCAGAGAAATCACAGCAGGATGTGAAATACGCTCGCTCGTCTCCGTGCACAATCAATACTGCTTAACACACACTCTCAAACTCAGACCGGGGCCCTCAGGAGCCCAGAACTGTTACCACTGTTATTGCTGAACCCAGCAACCGATTGTCAATGAAAATCTCATATGGAGCTACAGTAATGATACCGCACTCCAGAAAGAGAGAGAGGTGGATGAATTGGGGGGGAATATCCATTAGAAATAGTGTAAGAGTGAGATTAAGCCAAGGAGAAATGAGGCACTGTGCATGAACGCTGCTGACAAGACCAGCCTAGACCACAGTGGATTTCTATGCTGGTTAGTGTGGGTTTGGTTGTCTAGCTGGTGGATGTCAATAGTGTTCACCCACAAAAATGTTGGTTGACCAGTAAGGTCACTGTGGAGAAGTTGGTTGACCCCTGGTTGGCTTGTGGTAAAGTTGGTTTAAGTCCTGGTGGTTATGCTTCTCTTTTATTTTTTTTTTTTGGTTTTTATAGTCAAAGGCTAATCTCTGTGACTGGTAGTGTATATATATATATATATATTATTACTGTATATATTAGGGCTGGCAAACAATTAATCGCGATTAATCGCATACAAAATAAAATTGGGTTTGCCTAATATATGTGTGTGTACTGTGTGTATATATTATTACT
>JAHKKF010515331.1:7176-25300 GCA_019740295.1 Labeo calbasu
TTGCTACATGGTCCAAGTCAATGTCCATAAATAAAGGTTCTTTATTGCAATCTTAGCTTCCATGAAGAAGCATTAACATCCGTGGAATTTTTCCATTCTATCTTTAAAGTGGAAAATATTCTTTAGATTATTAATGTTACGCACAAATATGGTTCTTTTAAGGTATGGTATCTAAATCACACCAGTGGGGCACCTCAGGGATCGGTGCTTGGTCCTCTTCTCTTTACAATTTGCACACACACATGCATTAATTATTACATATCACTGCTGTGCTGACAACATAAAACTGAAGAAGCTTTAATATCAATGGAATCTTTCCATTCTATCTTTTTAATAAAAAAGTTCTTTAGATTGCTAATGTTATGCACCAGAATGGTTCTTTTAAGGATGAACAACACATTCTCATTCCCAACTCGTCACATATTGAAGCTTGGTCAGGACCCTTTGGCTTCACTTTTTGATACACAGGGTACCCCTTTAGCGTAATTTTTCGATGTGCAGGGTCCTTCATTGCTTTAAACCCTTGGCGTCAAAATGCTGACGCAAAAGGCACTCGGAATTTTATCGACATGGTTAAATTATATATTGGGTAATAATATTTCCATTGATGCATATATGTTGGGGTGTGATATTTTACCATGTAAACAGTCAAAACAGTTTTATTTACATTACATTATTTACACATTTACGAGCACCATAACCCAACCTCTCCCCCCAAACCTACCATTTGTCAATAAAACACAAGATATAACAGGCAGATACAGCTACAGTCATAATTTATTCAAGAAGTATTAATATTCCAAGTCTTCTGAGGCAAAACAATTGATTTGTGTGAGGAATAGACCCGATCGCCATCTCCATCCGCCATAAATTGTTTGTGCGTAAATTCAAAAATCGCTGCCATTGCCAATCGTGAAATGCCATTGGCTCTTGTATGTTTCCTGACCGACTGCATCATGCTAATGTTCGGGAGTATCTTTCTGAATGAGATGTGAGCGCGTTAACGGAGCGGGATAATTTTCAGCAATTAAAACCTTATGTTTTACTCTTTTCTACGCATAAAGATATCGTGTGGCTTCAGAAGACTCGGAATGCAACACGACTTCTTTGTAGTGCTTTTATACTGCTTGTTTATGGTCATTTTCTGCAATAAATACCTGTGACTGTACTTATATTTGCCTGTTTTGTGATTTATATTTTTTTTCACAAATGTATGCAAACCATTAAATTAAGGCAAACAACTGAAATCAATGGAGGACCCTGCATGTTCAAAAGTGATGCTAAAGGGGTACCTTGAGCGCCAAAAAGCGACGCCAAAGGGTCTCGACCATGCGTCAATATGTGACGAGTTGGGAGTGAGAACAGGTTGGGATGAAAGATGTGTTATCTAAATCACACCAATGGGATACCTCAGGGTTCGGTGTTTGGTCCTCTTCTCTTTACAATTTCCACACACATCACTGGGTCCCAGGCACATCATTTTTTTCACATCTGCTGCACTGACAACACACAACTCTGCTTTGTTTTCAGTACCTTGCTATATGGTTGCTAGGTGTTTTGGGTGGTTGCTTACTGACCCAAGTCAAAGAGAACATAAATAAAGGTTCTTTACTGACATCTATGGTTCCATGAAGAAGCTTTAACATTTATGTGAAGCTTTAACCTTTATAGTGGAAAAGGTTCTTAAGGATTATTAAAATAATATGCACGAAAAATGGTTATTTTAAAAACTGTTCACTGAAGGTTCTTTGAGAAACACAAAATGTTCTTTCCTTCTTTTTTTCGTTCATTTTTATTCTAATTTTCTGTGCAGGGATATTGTGTTTGCGACATCTGCTAGGTCAGAGCTGTGTCAAGCACAACTTGATCAGATGTTCAAGTTTTGTTTTGATTAGGAACCTTTGGAGAGCCCTTGAAAAGAAAGTAAATGAAACAAATGTCTCTCGCTCGTCTTGCTTCCGAATGCATCTGCCAAGAAAATAAAGGCTTTTGTTCTGTGCAGATTACTCCTTAAGCTCAGCCAACTCTCTGGCTGACCCCGCAGACCCTCATTCATCTCAAGTAAAACAGCTGTAATACCTGCGTGACCTTTGCGATGGCCAGAGGTGACGCAGGTGTTCTTGACCGGTGGGTGTTTGTGACAGGTGGACGTTGGGGTTTATTACGCTCGTCTCCACGCTTCTCCTAGTGTTTAGCAGATCCACGTGCGGACACCCACTGCTTGCCTGGACTTTCTCGCTGATGAGACAAGTGGGCGATTCAAGAGAGGAGAGCGGAACAAAATAACTTGTGGCCAAATGTCAGTAAATCGTGTAGCCCGCATCACCATGGGAACGAGCTGGGAAGAGACAACAACAGCGGCGGCGGCGGACCGGGAAGCAGGTTTTTCACTGCGCCGTGTCTGCGGTTTCCTGAGATGATCTTTTTATTCTTTCACAGAGGTTCAGATGTTATTGTCATCCGCGCTTTGACTCTTTTTTCTCCCTCACAAAGCGGCTGGAAAATGGCTCTATTTTAGTCAGAGCCCTGCTTTTAGTAGAATCTCTCTGAATGAGTGTAATTGTGAGTCTTTGCACACCGGCGTGAATGGATGTTAAAATAGCATTGTGTGCACTAACCATTTCATTTCTGTCATTGCAGACATGTATGTGGAAGCAAAGGCTTTTCGTCTTCTCCTCCTCCTGCTCCCAGAGTTCAATGAGTTCAGTAAGTGAGAGAATGACCCGACAGGGATCATTAGACCTGTTGTTTGCAGTGCTTGTTAAAATATCATACCATGACATTTTCTCAAACATGTTTGGTAGCTCCTGCACTTGTTAAAATAAAGGTTCCCAAATGGGAGAGCAAGTTCCTGCGATGACTCCTGTAAACCATTGGTCAGCATTTTTGTCTTGAACAATGCTGAATTCTAAGGTATAATCACTTTTATTTTTTTATTTCTGGCTAAACTATCCCTTTAAAGGAGAAGTCCACTTTCAGAACAAAAATTTACAGATAATGTACTCACTACGTTGTCATCCAGGATGTTCATGTCTTTCTTTCTTCAGTTGTGAAGAAATTATGTTTTTTGAAGAAAACATTCCAGGATTTTTCTCCAGAGTTTGCACTTCCAAAATGCAGTTTAAATGCGGCTTCAGACAATCCCAAATATGGTTGTAAATGATCCCAGCCAAGGAAGAAGAGTTTTATCTAGCGAAACGATTGATTATTTTCATAAAAATAATACAATTGATATACTTTTTAATCTCAAACGCTCGTCTTGTTTTGCTCTGCCTGAACTCTGTTTTTTTTTCCGGTTCATGACATTAGAGTATGTCGAAAAACTCCCATCTCATGTTTTCCCTCAACTCGAAAATCGCCCTATATCGCTGTTTTCCGTTTTTTTTGTTAAGGGTGTTTGATCTTCTTTGCATGTTTACTTTGCAAAGACTGAGTCGGTACTTCTGCAGCAATGTAGGATGATTTTGAAATGATTTTTGAAGTTGAGGGAGAAAATAAGGAGTTTTTTGACATACCCGAACTGTCTTGAACCAGAATGCACAGAGTTCAGGCAAAACAAGACAAGACAAGCGTTGAGATTATTTAAATTGTATTTTTTAAATGAAAATTACTTTCTTTGGCTTTCATTTGGGATCGTTTGAATCCGCATTTAATCTGCATTTTGGAAGTTAAAATTTGGGGGCACCATATCAGTCCATTATATGGAGAAAAATCCTGAAGAAGAAAGAAAAGAAGAAAGAAAGACATGAACATCTTGGATGACAAGGGGGTGAGTAACATTATCTGTAAATTTTCGTTCTGGAAGTGAACTTCCTTTAAATGTTGTTTTTCTGCAGTGATATCATTGCAAAGTGACTTCAAAAACACTTAAACTCTTGATTCACAAAAAATTCTAAAAACAATGTTGTATCCATATTTGAAGTGTTTCTGAATTGATCTAAAGCCATTACCCTCTCTGTGATGATAGACTTCAGATCTGTAAACACTATCATCAGTGTTGAATAGTGCACAGTTGGACACCTGCTTTTGTTATGCGACAGTTAGAGTGGCTGACATTATCTCAGATGTGCAATACTTTCTGCAGACAAAAGTACAGTCTATAATTAATATCTAAACCCCCTCATTGTTTCATAGTGAGACGCTGTGGGCAAAACCACCAGTCTGCTTTTGCAAGCTCATCTGTGCATTTGTATGCACCTGATGAAGACTTTAGAAGATGGAATAGAAATGAAAGCGTACTTGCGTGACAGTACCTCAGCCCATGATGCATCCTGGGAAATTAGAGTGAATGTGATCATTGTGGTACTTTCATAGCCATAATGCTCCTCACCTCTCCAGGCAATTAGTTAATTGCATTTTAATGTTAAGCCTAGACAGCAGACGAGAGACAGACAGAGATAGAAAGATAGAGAGAGGTGGAGGGAAGCTAATAAAGCTGCATACCTGGGGATACGCTGTTGAACACAATTTGTGTTTTGCGTTAAAAGGAGAAATATGCATTTCTCTACTCGAGATAATTTAAATATATGCATGCATTAATTAATTTTATTTTCTGCAGTTGTGGTTGTGTTGTAGTGATTTTGATGAACAATTAAAAGAATGGTTCCCCCAAAAATGAAAATGTTCTCATCCTCAGGCCATCCAAGATGTAGATGAGTTTATTTCTTCTTCAAAACAGATTTGGAGAAATTCAGCATTACGTCACTTGCTCACCGATGGATCCTCACAAGTGAATGGGTGCCGTCAGAATGAGAGTTCACACAGCTGATAAAAACATCACAATAATCCACAAGTAATCCACACCACTCCAGTCCATCAGTTAATGTCTTGTGAAATTATATGAGTTTAATATCCAAAATAACACTACCTCCAGTGAAAAATGTTGTCTCCGGTAGTCCTCTCACATCAAAATACACCCACATATTTGTTTAGAGCTGTTTTGGACTGTTTTCATTTGTAAACTGTGCTTTATATGTGCTTATTTATCTGAAGAAAAAAATATTATGGATAAAGGACTCCAGAAGCAACAGTTTGAACTTTAAAAATGCCTTAATGATGAATTTGTTTATCACAGACATGCAGCTTTTGGCTTCACAAAATGTTAACTGATTGACTGGAGTGGTGTGGGTTACTTGTGGATTATTGAGATGTTTTAATCAGCTGCTTGGACTCTCATTCTGACGGCACCCATTCACTGCAGATGATCCATTGGTGAGTAAGTGATGCAATGCTAAATTTCTCAAAATCCATTTAGATAAAAAAACTCATCTACATCTTGGATGGTCTGAGGGTGAGTAAATATTCACCAAATATTCATTTTGGATAAACTATTTCTATATAAATCTCTTTTTTTTTTTTTTTTTTTCAGATGTTGACATTTTTTACATAAGGGGAAGATTTCGGCTAAGATGTTTGTAGTTAGTTGAGTCAGCTTGTGAAAAAGTTTCTGTGTTTATAATTAAATACTTGTTTCATGAATTACATTTCAAGTTAACACAGTCACTTAAACAAATTTGTGAACTAAAAATAATGCAGATTTTAAATGTCATAATGCTGCTTTGTTTCTTTCTTGACATGCGAGCTGTCTGTACTTCTACATGCACAGACCTGAAACTCCAGTGTTATATTTAAATCAGGGGAAAAGCTTGAAGCTGTATGTCTGCTTTGACTTTTACATGCATTTTCGCCAATTAAGTGACTTTTGGAAAAGTTTTCTGCTTTTGCAAGAACAATATGGGTGTGCGTTTCCGTAGTCCTCTCTCCAAGTTTCCAGGGAAACAGACGGGCATATCAGAGAACAGCAAATCAAACACAATTATACATCGTCTTAGAGCACTATTCCATTCAAAATGCTTTTCTCTCACTGACCAGCTATAAGATTTGACCAATTGTGAATAATAGATAAAAAGGTTTAACTGAAAAGGTGTTTTGAACCCTGCCTGTGACAGTCCACTCATATGAATCATGATTTTCCTGACAGATAGAAGCGGTTTTCCTGCATGCCCATTTTTGATTATGTGCAGAATGGCATACTGCCACTCTTGCTATTTTCTGCTGTACGCATACTATGTGAAGTATATAATGCCTATGCTAATTATTTACAACTGTTTTGGCTTGTAAACAGTGTTTGATCTGTGCAAATTTCTGTCCTAATTTAACCGAGGTGACTTTTTCACTGGAGAAAGCAATATTATGGATAGAGTACTCGTATTTTAGCTGGAAGCAATGGTTTGAAGTTAAAACCGTCTTAATTGATGGATTTGTTTATGTCAAACATGCAGCTTTTGGCTTCACAAGATGTTAACTGATGGACTGAAATGGTGTGGATTACTTGTGGATTATTGTGATGTTTTTATCAGCTGTTTGGACTCTCATTCTGACGGCACCCATTCACTGCAGAACATCCATTGGTGAGGAAGTGACAAAATGTTTTCTTCAGGATGGCTGAAGGTTAGTACGTTTCCAGAAAATAGCCAAAATGCATTTTTACTGACCCTTTTAAATTAATATGCAATGAAGTGAAGGATTCCATTCCAAACATAACAAATGTTTACTTCTGCATATTTATAAATAGCATGCTTAAGGTACAGTGTAAGTATTTATTAAGCAAGTAAGTCTGTTCTGTTCCTAGCATTACCATTTTGTACTCCCTAAGTAGTAGGCATGTAAACAGTGCAATAAGAGTATTCTAGTATTCCATTCTGAACACACTAATACGAACTGCGAGTAATTCCAAAGTGGTGCGCGTTACCGTGCGCGCTCTCCCACTGGACGATATGCGCGCGCACGGGGGTCGGTGCGCTATTAAAGCCGCGAGTAGACGCGCAGTGCCAACAGACAGATCTGTCCTGGAGTACCGGAGACCCGAACGAGGGTGAGACGAACAACAACATATGGATTGAAGCGAGGACACTTACTTCATATCCGGACTACAAACCACTTCACGTAAGTTCAGCTGAGATTCAACAGGTTTTCAATACAGGAGCAGCTTTGGAAAAGTTGAATGCATGAGTATTTTCGTTATATATTCACTCATGCGTATATAAAGCTTAATATAGGCGATACATATTTGAGTATCAAACTACTGCATCATTAAAAATGTGTTGTGGAATGTAGAAACGACGAGTCGCATTAGTTCTACCGTGTTACAGGTGTTTGCCATGATCTATTGCCAAATAAGATTTTATCTGATAATGCAGTGAGAAAAATAGTTAATATAAAATGCCATCTGTTGAACATTTTTCTCTCTTAAAAAAAACCACACAGTACTTTACTTTGTGAAAAATGAAGTGATTAACACTTACAAAAAAGTACCATAGTGTTACCAAGGTATTCTAGGAAGTGACTTGGTTCCTACACTGTTTGCAGGAGATTCTCTCGAGTGTAGCAATTTAGACATTGCAGATGATTGTTAAAATAAGACTTGATGCTATAAATCTGATTTACTTTTGAACAAAAAAGTCAGCCTTTTCAGCTCCATCTCACTGTTGCGCTTCTGCAGTCGCAGCAAATGCTGCGCAGTCCGTATTTCACATGACACCGGGCAGCTGTTGCGCAGAGGACTCTTTTAGTGAGAAAAGCTTCATTTATCAAGAACTTACCTAATAGGGAAGGTTTGCAATGCTTGTAGACTCAGGGACTCGCACCAACAAAAACTAAACAAAAAAAGTAAGAAATTTGTAACACTTCATAATAACTTTCATTTAAATGTTTTAGCAAAAAATATTTTGTAAATTGCTATTAATGCTAATTAATTAATGCTAATGCTAATAAGTTAATACATCTTCCTTGTAAACCCAATACAGTACCTTCACGGACCCCCAGGTGTCCAGACTGTAAAAAAATGCTTAATTGTGACCATGGACCACAAAACCAGTTGTAAGTCATTTATACATCATCTAAAAGCTGATTAAATAAGCTTTCCATTGACATATGGTTTCTTAGGATAGGGAAAATATTTGACAAATCTGGAATCTGAGGGTGCAAAAAATCTAAATATTGATAAAATCAAGAAGAAAAGTTCTTAGCAATGCATATTATTGCTAAAGAAAAAATACGTTCTGATATATTTACAGTAGGAAATTTACAAAGTATCTTCAGTGAACATGATCTTTATTTAATATCCCAAAGATGTTTGGCATAAAATTAAAATCAATCATTTTGACCCATGCAATGTACTGGCTATTGCTATAAATATACCCATGCTACTTATGACTGTTTTTGTGATACTGGAAAAACAATATATATATCAGTGCATAAATATGTAGGTAAGATAAAAACGTACTTAATGCAGTAGCATTTAAACCACTGGGTTTATTGAATCAAAACTATAATTCAAAATGCCTGAATTAAACTGAATTAGGAAAAAAAATCATTTTAAAATGAGACCAGAGTGGAAAAGAGCCTGCGCTTACATTGTATTCATGGGCTTTCTGAAACCATCTGTGTACATTCTGCATATATCTCTTATGTAAATAAGCTTTGCGGGTTGAATGCGTAATGCAAGAACGACGCTGAGTGCATGTTGAGCGGCATCTCCACGAGGTGACAGTGCACAACTGACAGCAGAAAAGGAGACAGGTGTCAGCTGTCTTTAACGATTGCTTTTTAATGTTAGCAGTGTGTTAACATAGTGTCAGAATCTCCCCAGAATCCACTGGGTGACAGTGTACCCAAAGCAGCAAGGCGGTGGACGGAATTCAGTTTGTATTTGCATTCATGAATCGCAGGTGTCAGTGTGGGTTGATGATATTTCGTCTCGCTCTCTGTGCCCGCAGGGTGCGACTGCACGTCTCTCCCAGACCCCGCCGAGAGATGTGGCTGCTGGAAAAGATCCGCGGTTCAGTGGAGGGAAACGTTCTCCGGCAGGGAGACTCGGCTGACAAACAGAGCAAAGCCCCCACCTATAGCAACGTCCTCACCCCTGACAAGATTCCCGATTTCTTTATTCCGCCCAAACTGGTGTGCTGCCCCCCAGAGGAGGAGACACCGGAGATGAAGCCAAAAAACGGCCTTCATTCTTCCACATCCGAGCAGACCATATGCTGCAAGACGCCGCAAGGCAGTCCTCGCAGCCCGCGCCTCATTAACAAGCTGGCTGGAGACACCAAGAACTTGCTCAAAGCTGCAAACCGCCACATCATCCAGGTTGAGAGCGCAGACGACTTGGTCGTCGGGGAAGTGGGCGACCTCAACACAAACGCCGACCCCCAGTCCCAAACGGCCATGTCTTTGCCCTACGTGCCCAAAGCGCAAACCTCCTACGGTTTCGCCACGCTCATGGAAAGTCCTCACACGAGACGTAAAGAGTCGCTCTTCCACAGCGACCCTACAAGTCCGCTCACCTCACCCAACACCCAACGCAAGTCGCAGGGTAACCACTTAAATCCAAGCGACTGTAACACGTCCCATTCCAACCCCTACCGGTACTTTAGTGGCGGGGAGAGCGACACTTGCTCCTCAGCCGAGTCCTCTCCGTTCAACTCCCCTCTGTTGTCCCGTTCCGCGTCCCTTCTTAAGATGTTCACCCACGAAACCCAAGCCAAAGTGTCCCGGGCCAAGCGCTCCTTCGCCCGGCACAGTTCTCTCTCCACGGACGAGTGCAGTTCTGTGGAGACCAGCCCGAACATTCAGAGGCGCTTCCGTTGCCCTCCTTCTCCGGCGTTTCGAGGACGGAAATACGGAGGGAACATGGACCGCTTCACGCAGCACACCGTCAACCTCCACAAGGGAGGAACTCTGCGCATCTGCACAGACTACGACATCGACGCCGCCAGGCTTCACGTCCGCGTCCTGGCGGCCGAGGACCTCTACGATAAGCAGTACGATGCGAAGAGCATCAATTGTTGCGTGGCTCTGTACTTAAACCCGGGAAAGCTTCAGAAACAGCGGAGCACCATTATCAAGAACAGCCGTAACCCTGTCTTCAACGAGGACTTCTACTTTGACTCCCTTCCGGTTGCACAGGTGAAAACCCTTGCCATCAAGATGAAGGTAGTCAACAAGGGCACCAGTTTGAAGAGAGATACCTTACTGGGAGAGAGGGAGGTACCCTTGAAGGAGTTCCTTTCGGGGATCTAGAGGTTGGACAAACATATCCAGACTAGGAAATATCCCAGCTTTGAGTCTCTTTGGTTGCAGAACTCTCCAACTAACTGTGTGCAGCTTCCCAACTTGTTTACCAGCATTGAGAGTGTATGGATGTACTGTATGTGTGAGGTCTTCTGTAAATACAGCTCATGCGTGTACGGGCATGCTTCGATTCTATGAGTTCCCAGGGTTTGTGTTTGTGTTGAGACCAATGTCTACTTGATTCAAGACCCTGCTGGGTCTCACTGTCAGAGACACCGATAGATAAAAACAACCCCCAATCCAAATGGCGTATCTCCACAACAACAGCACTGGTTTGAAGTCACTTACGGCCAGATGCAAATGCATGCTTCATCAGCCGTTTTAGCCCTTAAATGACGTGGATGACACATATATATTTTTCCCCCAAACTGACTATAATAACAGTGTTTCGCCTTTTGCCTCTTTAATTCTGCTCTTTAAGGTTTCAGACTGTGACATTTCTCACTGTAAAATTGAACTTTCTTCTTTTTGAACGCTGAATCTGTGCAGTTAAAAACACCCTTCAGCCTTACTGAGTGACAAGCTGCTCGCTTTGAGTGACACGGAACTTTAGAGAGGGCGTGATTCGTGATTGGACAGGAGGTATGACATCATCGCGATGTCAAGACAATGTGATTTCTGTAAATAGACGACTCTTTTAAATCTGCTTTTGTGTAGCTGCACCTGAAATCACTCCCTATTCCCTATAATGTTGACAAAACATACCATGGTATTACCATTAGACATACTTGTGTTAATGCTATGGTATTTTTTGAACTTGGATTGGCATTGGGCATGTACTGTGGTAATACCATAGATTTGATATTTACCATGGTTATTTATATGAATATGGTAATCATACAGTAACAGTATAAATCAAAGTATTGTAGTATTATGATACCTAATCTGATACCATTGCCTTACCACGGTAATATCATCATTTTTTTGGGCATGTACTGTGGAAATACCTTGCTTACTTACCATGAAGTACAATATTTACATGCCAGTCTATACCATTATTTTTTGAACATGTAATCTTTGAAGTGCCATGATACTGTGTATATCAAAGTGTATTGCTTTACCATGGTACTGTTTTTGTAAGGGATATACTAGTAACCAAAAGTTGCACAGTTAAACTGTTATACCAAGGCTATGCTAACACACAATGCTTGCAAAGAAGTTTCTTCAGAACAACAACGTATGTGTTTACGTTTCAAACGGACATCAACGGTGCCCACTAGTGCCATTTTAGCTGCAATCTCAGGTTAGGGAACATATTGCATTTTCGTATGTGTGCACTTTAATAGAGTATGTTGTTGATTTGCGACAGTTTATGGTGCATTGTGGGTATCGTTTCGTATAAAGTATAAAATTGTTCAATAAGGTTTGGGACAGGAAATTTCCCCCAGGAAATATGGAGTTTTTTCATATTCCGTTTATGTTTGAAAAGTGTTCAGATGATTATTCTTCTATTAAATATGTGCGCAGAGTTTTGGCATGTTTATGGTAGATGTGTGTGTAGATGTTTTCCAATGGGAGCAGTTGCATGGCAAAATGTTCAAGCCCTCAGCCCTCATGTTTTCACATTTTTGTTGTTATTGAGTCAGATGGTGAACATGTATGATATAAGCTCACATATTTTCTTCACATCATCCCCTGTATTGGATCCACAACACTAATTCTATTCTGTACTTGATACTAATTTTTAGCACATTTTCTCCGCTAGTATTCAATAATAATAGGCTGAATTGAAAAGTCTGCCTTAAAACGTTTATATCTTATATCTAAAAACCTGAAATGAATTAGATTTTCACCTCACCCTACGGTTCCACTTAAATGCTGTTGACTGAAGGCGAGTCAGATTAATTTAGACTTGAAAATCACCCTTGTATAAGACAGTGTAATGCGTCATACATGGCAAGCTCACTGTTTGACCTAAAGAGTGTCCGGTAATATTACTGAGAGCTCTTCAATCAGGTTACTGCACTCTTCGCTTCTCAAGTGGATTCACACAATTGCACCACTGTTAGAAGTGAGACAGATTGTCTCGCAGTTCTGGCTTTGGTTCAAGGCAACACATCTGTGTGTTTTTGATGAATCATTTGCATATCCTTAAGGGTGAAGTGTGTAATTTATGTGCCACATGCGACAACAAATGGAACTGCAACTAGTTTTTCATGTTTTCTAATGGAACTTGAGTGATGTTTGCTTGTGCAAAAGTTGGTTGCCACCTCTGAAAATAATTTCATATGCTTTTGATTTAAGATTATTAAGAGTTTGCTTTTTTTGCATGCAAAAATAGGTCTATTATTTTTTGTAAGAAGTACAGCAAACAAAGCATCTTTCTGTTGATCAGCACTGCAAATCTCATGATTAACTTGAAACCGTTGTGAAATCTGCATGGGGAAATCACATGCAAAAATCCCTTTTTAAAAGGCTGGATTTTTAAGCCTTAAGGCTCAGAAAGTCCAATAAGAAAACAGTCAGCTTTCATTTCATTTTGACTTCAGTTGCTCTTTTAGATTTAGTTTCATGATATAGCATGTGGCATACATTTAAATGATCAGTTTTTCACTTTAAACGCAATGATTTAGTCATTTCCGTTTTCTATTTTTCCTTCGTTCATTCATTTGTACCTGGGCTTTTTCTGCTCTGGTGCGTTACCATCTTTCATCTTTCATTGAAAGCACTTCCATGTCACTTTCGCCAAGCTGAAAACATTTATTATATATTAAAGAAAAAAAAAAGCACTTTACGTGAACGGTCCGCAATTACACTCCGGATATGAATCACTCCATGTGCTTCATGTGAATTTTTCTTCACTGTATACTTCCAGGGTGCAATGATTCATTTATTAAATTATTTCCATTTCTATTTTCAGCACTCTTTCAAAACGGCCAAATTGCAGGCGTATTAGATTTCCCATCAGAGCCATGTAGAAAACAGAAAGTCTAAAGGCCTATCCTTGTCAGAGACTGAGTTTTTTTGATTGGCAGAGAATTCAAATTAGAAAATGAGAAATAGATTTCAGTAGGGATTCAATATGGGGGGTGTTAAATCACATTCATTTCCGTAACCATCTTCCTGTATGTGAGATTAAAGTGTCTCGCACTTGTGTTTCGGATAAGTCATGGAAAATGAAGTGCCTATCCACTGTACTTGATTCCCGTTCCTTCCCTGAGCCTGTCACCAGCCGCAGCGTTCCTATGCATGTGTACATAAACACCCCTCACCTGTGATGTGCCGTTCCAAACCCGGAAATCAACATTCCTAAATAGTGTGGTGTTTCGCCTTGTTGTTATTCTAAAGACGGATGTGGTTTTGATTAGGTGCACTGTCGTCATGCCGTTTATTTTTGTTTGTTTGAGCTTCTTTCCAGTGGTGTATCCTCTCTCTGTATTTCTTCAGGCTGATTTTCTATCCACAAATTTACTCATGCTATTGCTTTGTCTATTTTCTTACCTTGTTCAATAAAAGTTGTGTAGATGTTGTACAATGATTGTACTCTGTCCTTTAACCCCTTTTGAATCCAGTCCATAATGATTCTGGAAATGTGAACACGATTTTAGGAAAAATGTTTCCGTTCAAGACAGTTAGGGTATGTTGAAAAAAAAACTCCCATCTCGTTTTCTTCCCCAACTTAAAAATCGTCCTACATCGCTGCAGAAGTACCGACCCAGTGTTTACAAAGTGAACAGAAAAAAACAATTAAAAAAAAAAAGAAGGTAAAAGGTAAAACAGTGACGTATGACGATTTTTAAGTTAAACAAGAAAACGAGATGGGAGTTTTTCGACATACCCTAACTGTATTGACCCGGATTACATAGACTACGCATGCGCAACCGGAGACGAGACAAGAGGAGCATTTGAGTTTAAAAAGTATATAAATTGTCAATTTGTTTCGAAAATGACGGATCGTTTCGCTAGATAAGACCCTTCTTCCTCGGCTGGGATCGTTTAGAGCAGTGGTTTTCAAACCCTGGGTGGCGACCCTTAGGTGGGTCGCGAGATTTAAAAAACTGGTCGCCGGGATGATTTCAGGAAATTGTATGTATATAACAAAATTCAAGATTCGGGGAGAAAGAAAGCGGGAACCAGCAAATTTTAATATCTAAATAAACAGATATCAAAACGAAACTAAGCAGGAGCCGCCTCACGGCAGAATCCAAAGTGTATTTCTGTTTGCGTTCTGTTTTTGAAGTGTTGCACATTGTAGCCAATCACAGACATATCTGTTGATTTCTGGAACGCCATGGCCAATCAGAGGCATTTCGTGTGTCAGAAGCCACTCACCAAGTTCAGCTCGCTAGTCCTCTCATTATAACAAAGTGGAGGCAATGATCGCGATAAACTGAAATGAGTGACAGCTTTTTAGTGAGTATGGGAGCTTTCTTGTATATATACAGTATAGTCAATTCCGAATTTAAATTAAAGTTTTTTAATGCTGCTAAGAGGACCAATGTGGCGTACATGCGGCATACAAGTTTCAGAAGCGACATCCGCATACTTGCATATAAATGGGGGACTGACATCTCTTTCTCTCTCTCTCTCTAGATAGATAGATAAATAGATAGATAAGTGGGTCGCGTTAATTTAAAAATGAAAAAATAGGATCGCTCTCAAAAAAGTTTGATAACCACTGGTTTAGAGCCCTTTTAAGCTGCATTGAAACTGCATTTTGGAAGTTCAAACTTGGGGGCACCATTGAAGTCCACTATATGGAGATAATTCCTAAAATGTTTTCCTCAAAAAACATAATTTCTTTCCGACTCAAGAAAGAAAGACATGAACATCTTGGATGACAAAGAGGTGAGTAAATTATCTGTAAGTGAACTAATCCTTTAATTAGTCCTATCTAAATTGAATTAATATATACATTTTCATAAAAAAAAGTTTCCCCATGGCATTGTGTTTTAAACTCAAACACCTGCATCAAACATTCCTGCAGTTTCAATTCTGACCTGATTTCAACGGATTTGTATTTCTACTCTCTAAGAAATGTCTGATTTAATGTATCTTGTTAAAATGAAAGAATTTTCTGTATTGATTTTTCACAAATGTTGCAGTTTTAAATTATGCAAAGGGATGAAGGAAATGTTAGTGAACTCTAATGTAAAAGGTACCGCTAATTGTCTAATAGTAGTGGTTTTACAATTCAAATGAGGCTGAAATGTTAAAATTGAATGCTATACATGCAAAAACCTACTAAAAACCGGTGTAAAATGTGGTAATTGTCAGTGGCATAGAGGATTACTGATTTAGTCTAATCAAGTAAGAAAAACTTCTCTTTCGGAACATCAGTACATTCTGTCTGAGCCTTAGAAATCATAATTGGACACATTATGTGTTCTGGGCTTGTGTCCAAATGGCAGATTTGTTGTTTGTGTTCCTCCAGGTGTGCTGCCGAAACATCTTGAAGATGCAGTTTATGGTGAAACGACAAAAATGTGTTCTCCACATTCAAAAAAAAGTAGGTTTGCATACATGTAGTGTGTTTATTCTGATGGCAAAAAGCCTAAATGTTGGCTGCATCACACTGTAAAACCTTCTCGCTGCAGCTTTTGGCAAACCATATCTAAGATGTCAGATGGCATCTTTGACAGGAGCTTTTCTTTGCTGCCGTCTTATAAACCTGTGGCTGGAGAAACACCTGAGACGCTTGCAGCTCTTGGTGGCCTCTAATGCATAATCAGTTTTTGAAGATGTCGTCTTCTTGGTACATTACTGATTTAACTTCATTGATATTCAGTGGTGTGAAAAGTGCAGTTTGGAGTGATATTTTACCTCTGCCTCAATGCTGATACCAAACTGCTGGTTTCTGAGCATGAAATTAAACTAATAAAAGAGATTGCTAATGAATTTCACAATAGTATCACACTGATGTCATTGCTTGTGAGTTTTAAGTGCCTAAACACTTTGATTTATAGCTACTCTGATTTATACAGACAAATGGTTTTATTCTTTGCTGAATGAAGTGTTTTCTTTTCCAGTGAGAGTCTCCAGCAAGCTGAACAACGAACTACAAGAAGGTAGCGCACTACCTTCTTGTGTGAGTATCTCTAGTTAACAAGGTCAAGTTATTTTTGTGAAATCGCAGGTGGTCTTTGTTGTCTACAAAGGAAACTTTCCAACTATACTGCTTCTTGATTTTGTACTACTGGCTTGGAGCTTTCACACTGTGCAGTCATCAGAACAGACTTTCTGGAGGAATTTCATCACTTCCACTGCAGTGAATGGGTGCCGTCAGAATGAGAGTCCAAACAGCTGATTAAAAAAAAAAAAATCGCAATAATTCACAAGTAATCCACACCACTCCAGTCTATCAGTTAACATATTGTGAAGCGAAACGTTGCATGTTTCTAAGAAATCCAATCCATCATTTTATCAAAATCCAGTTTTTTTTTTATTTGTGTAAGATTTCTATGTTTCCATAGACGGTTAATGTTTTGGACAGGTGCATTTGGATTTATTTCACTGGCAGTCTGTTTTATCATAGTGACTTATAAAATGGTGCTTATATTGTTCTGTTAAGTCAGTTACAGCCGCAACATACAAAGAAAACGAATGAATGATGTGCTATTATTAGCATAGCACTCCGACAGATCTTTATTTATGGGTAGAAGATACACAAACCTAGGCAGTTATGAAACTCAGAGTTTTTTACAGAAGTGATAAAGTCTTTATCTTGGCTTATAAACCCATAATGAGTTTTTGGATTAGATTTCAGAGTTCTTTCTGCTAGAGTAAGTGAGTTTGATGCCTGCACAATGGGAACAAAAGAAAACATTTAAAATAGTTCAGCGTGTGTGTGTTTGTGTATATTCAGTCTGTTTTTTCATTCATACTGATCAAATCAGATCAGACAGATGTATAAACCTCTAACCAAGGGTCATCAAGTCAAGAATCAGTACGTATTATAATAAATATTACGTGCACGGAAAATTAGTTGCACTTATTGCAACAATGCGCTGAAATTACAGGCACTCACGATACGCAACAGCATCATTTTGTCTTATGGATGCTCGTAGACATAAGTTATATTTATGCTAATTATAGCTTTCATGCCTGGCTGAGTGATTGTGCCTCATTGTGGAAGAAATCGTTTGTCAGTCTTTCAAGTGGCGAACAACAGCCAACTGAGAAAAGTCAGCCATATTGTGTTATGGATTGTAGGTTTGGCCGAGGGTTTCTATGGCAACTGTGCAGAACATTTGCAGTCCGGTTTGGAATCCAGTTGGTCGGATCTGTGTTAGCAGTATGTTCTGTGCATCTGCTTCGAAACGTGTTTTCAGAGACGCTTCTGGATCGACACCCAAGACGGATGCAGATCACAGACTGACTCCAGTTTAGTCTGAACTGGACTTTTGATTGTATTCACTTCAAATACTCCCAACATAAACTTTTACTTAAGTTCCATGGGCAAATCTGCCTTTTTACAAAGCATTTCAGTTATAATTGACTCAGCTGGTAGCAAAGCACAATAACATTGTTATAGCTGACAGATTAGGTAATGAAACAAAACCAAGGTTTTTTTTGAATATCTGTTTAATATTTAGCCATTTTAATAATGAAAATTGATTTTTGTAGCGCTTACCCATAGAATAGTATGTATTATTGGCAGCTAGTGGTTGAATTGGCTACTGCAGTCTGAATTCAAAATATAGTATTGTTGTTTCTCCCGCTCTCTCCTCCAGATGTGACATTAATGCGGGTTGCCAGATTGACGACACACATCAGGAACGAGCACCAATTATAAGGGAAGGCGACTTTATCCATTTTTTAATGTTCCTCTGGACATAAAGCTTTTCAAATTGATTCTGAAGCTTTTTAGCTTGGGTAGCATCTGCGATCTCGTTCGTTTGCTGGCTTCCATGGCTGAAATACGCTGTTTTTTCCACCAACTGGCAACCCGGGGTGTTGCAAATCAGTGGGCGGAGTCACGCAGACCAAAACAAAAACAGACATTGCAACACAGAACACACATTTCAAAGTAAAATAATTGGCTGTTACATTG
>JAHKKF010515332.1:0-19370 GCA_019740295.1 Labeo calbasu
ATATATATATATATATATATATATACAGTAATTGTACACATTTAAAAATATATACAATATTTAAAATACTCTTACTGTATTCATTATTTCATAGATTTTTACATTCTTTTGAATTAACCCTCAACCTATTGGCATATTAATTCAGTCATATTAAATTTTTCACTGAATGCTCAATCCAAAACAGTAAATGTTACCACATCTAAACAAGCACATTTAGTTTACCTGACAAAACATTTTACAGTGTATAAGGATGGGTGGTGCCAACTAAGAACACCGCAGAAATATATATTTGGCAACATATATAAGCAAATATATGCTTCGGAACTGTTCATTTTTTAAAACTCCAGTCCTCCTTTGATGAAACTACTAGAAAACTCTTGCGACCCACTTAAGATGAATTTCAGTTGCACTGGTGAATTTCAGCACCACGGACAGCACTAAAGACCCACGCCTCTCTGTTAATCACAAACAAAACCATCCAACCACTCAAACATGCCATTATCAGCTTAGAAATGTCTATACTCCATTCATTTGTCTAACGCCTATTAAGAAAGCCCTTAGGATTGGATATCTAAAAGTGTACCTGATACAGATCTTCTCAGGGGAAACGCCATGCTACTCTCAGAGGCATCCAGAGAAGGCTTTTATTCTTTCGCACTTCTTCACAGTGTGCAAAGCAAGAAAAAGGGCGTTGCGAACTTTCAACTAATTCTCATGAGTATTCTGTCCATTAAAAGAGCACAGCCCGGTGATCATAGCAGATCATTATCGGCTATTATTGACAGACCACTATGAGTTTAGGGCGCCTTATCAATGATTCATCAGATGCATCTGTGATACTGCCAACTCTAACATTCACTTCAGGGTCATTCACAGCAAGAAGCTTGAGGAAAGAAGAGAGTAGATAGAGCAAACATTCACAAAGCTTTGCTGAGATAAATGAAGCCCAATCACGAATATGAGGATTTTTTTTTTAAAGTATACGCTCGATATATCAAGCTTATAGTCAGTAGTAGATTATAGTATTAGTGTTGAAAAGGCAACATCATGAAAAATAACAGGGCAATAAATAAAAGCCATTTGGATAAAAAGTCCTGCTTCTAAATATTATTCTTGGTAATAAAAGTGTCAGAGATCTGGCTGGTTTACAAGCTCTGAAAACCATGCACAGTTTAGGAACAGTCCAGAAAAGCAGGGCCAACCAGCTACATGTTCAGAGAGGGACTAATGAGATATCGGCGTAATGAGGAAACAGGGTTTTTTCTCAAACGGGGAATCAAATTAGTCTGGACCTCCTTCCTGTTATGTGTTGGGCCAACATGTGACAACCAAGCATATTTTACTGCTCGTCTAATGCAACTAATCTAATGTGTGTTTAAGATCATATCAAAGTCACTGTCAAATACGCAAGCGTTTTATGTAATCCTGTTATGCTTATGCAGTCTAATCCACTAGCGATTGTGACTTCTAGCAATTTTTGATGTCTTTTCACATAAGGAACCTTCAGCTGGAGCACTTTTTATATTCTATATCTTCTTTGTTGCTATTAACAAATATATTGCCTTTGTTAGAAACTGAATTAAATTAGCCAGGCATTAATGTGATTACACAATCTAATCTAATTTATTAGGGCTATTAAACCTCATGGTTTATGGAACTTAAGCTATCTAAAATCTTGTAAGATGAGAAAAGACTAAGTCTCAAAATGGCATAAAAATCCCCTTTATTTTAATGACTGACTGTTTAACAAAAGCACAATACCCATTAACAATTAACTGAACATTTTGAAAAATTCAACCATATGATCAAAACAGGTTTAATTTGGCTAAATGTAGGACTATTTTACCCAAACAATTAGAAAATACTTTAGTTTTGTGCTTCTGTTTTCAGACACCTTTCAAGTAAAAAACAACAACCCCACCCTGATAAAGCTGATCTCAAAGAACACCACTAGATGGCGCTAAAAGATGTGAAATGGGCTCTGAAGGCTCATCATTGCATTCAAGTGTTCATGAAGTACACAATAAAACAGACTTGGGGTTGAAATACAGTCAGTGTATACATGCAGAAGTAACTTGTGTGGGTCTAGATGTGAAGGCGTACTGATCATTCCCTTAGACTAATAGTTATTTCATAACAGCACATGTGTTGCAATGGACACTTTTCACATTTCCGGGTTTCTCAAAAGCAGACGTCGTCATAGTTGGGTAAACCTTTTTTTAATCCACCTTTTTCTTCAATACATAAGTAAGCCTGTGGGTGAGACTTCCGGTTCATTAGCTGCTATAGGGACATAATGAGAAGAATAACAACGTGCAGTAAAATTGTTTGCATTATAAACAAGTGTGTTCATAATTAAGATAAAATAACATGATAAGACACCAATTTGCAACATCAATCGACAAGTTGTTTTGTAAAGCTACAGCTGGACGCGGATGAGACCGGAAGCCAAATCCATAAAATTTACAAACGGCCGTGCCTCTCTTACCAAAAGAAAAAGGTGGATAGCGGTGAATGTAAACCACAAAATATATAACTTTTGCAACTCCATTTGCTCCGATAGCAAAATAAAAAGGGATAACGTTTGTATTACTTTACAAAAGAAAGAAAAACTATCTGGAGATTGTTTATGTTGGCCAGAAGAGATCAAGATTTCAAATTTGCCGCCATTCCCTCGGCTGTTAGAAACTCTCGCACAGCAGCGTTAACTAGTTTTAATGCCAAGATAATATAATGATACAGTACAGGGTAATAAATGTAAAGTAAACCTGAAAAACTTTACTAGATTTGTGATGTTATGAAATGTGGAAACACATCGTCACAGTCTGTGATAAGTGTCCATATAAAACGTTTACAACGCATGTTATTTCCGGTGTGTTATTATAGTGTAGTGTTTGTTTCTGACGATAAAAAACATTGTCAATAGTCTTTGCTTATCATAAAGCACTCTTACGTGAAATTAACATTGTAAGTGCTCGTCAGGCAGAATTGATAAACGTCTCATCTCGACAAACCTTCAGTATTTTCTTTTTTCTTTAGAACGAAGAGTTTCCAGAACGGACAGCAAAAGAGCTCCTGACATTTACTATGAAAGGGTGAGTTTTCTTTCTTATCTACAGCAAGAGACTGAGTTGAGTCCGTCCGCAACAGAATGTACTCCTTGCCATCTTGAACAGTGTATACTTCAACATAATGACAGAACAACAAGTATTAGGAAAAATTATGTTATGACATAATATAGCCTAGAGAGACAACATTTTTACACGATACTGATTCATGCGAGCGTGCACGTACACACACACACAACGGGAGGCAGAAAGCCATACAAAGAGACCAAATGAGTTTAGAAAGACGATAGTGACATCTTGTGGTAAAGCCACGGATTTAGTGATATCTACACTTTGTGTGACCATGGACCACAAAACCAGTCATAAGTGTACATTTTTTGAAACTGAGATTTAATTTAAAGCTAAAAGATAAATAAGCTTTCCATTTATGTATGGTTTGTTATGATAGGACAATTTGGCCGAGATACAACTATTTGAAAATCTAGAATCTGAGGGTGCAAAAAAATCAAAATATTGAGAAAATCACCTTTAAAGTTGTCCAAATTAAGTTCATAACATTGCATATTACTAATCAAAAATCACGTTTTGATATATTGTGGTAGAAAAATGACAAAATATCTTCATGGAACATGATATTTATTTAATATCTGATTCTGGCATAAAAGAAAAATCAATAATTTTGACCCATACAATTAATGTTTGGCTTTTGCTACAAATATACCCGTGTTTTGTGGTTCAGGGTCACATATATTAATTGCTATTTCTACAACAGTATTAACTTACACCTGTCATGTTTTAAAAAATGAAAAATATAAGTGAATTAGTGACTAAGCTGAACACTGAACAGTATTAGGCTTTCTAAGACCGTCAAGTACTATAAACTTTATATTTATTTTTTAATTACATTTTTTAACATACCTGTAATGATTTTTATTTATATGTTTGTTACTTTTTTGTATTATATCTAATGTATAGCCACATACTGTAAGATTGTTCTGGAGGAGTCTTGTTTACACATGTGACATGAAGCATTACATATGATGGATTCCTGTCACTGACACTTTTATGACGTTACAAAGCGTAAATCACTGAGGCTTCAACATGAAAAATCAATGTTACTAGTAACAACATCACAGCATATGATGTACTTTTGAAGGACACTAAAACATGGAAACACAGTGGTGACATACAGTGACCAAAATTGAACGCGTAATAAAGGTGTTCTAAACGAACAGCGTGTTCAATTAAACCTCCAAAGAAACTTAATCTCTTGTTTAAGCTGAATCCCCACAGGTCTATTAAATATAATTAAAAGCTGTGTCTTTTTAATGACCCCTCGTTTTACATGGCCTCAGTGTAGATGTGTAGATTGTTCCTCACTTTTCCATGACGTAATAAACTTTAATGAGTTTTCCCTGTAACAACTTAATCAAACCTAATCCTCTACACAACCATTTACAGCTCCCTCCCAGGGTTTGTGGACAGCTATATTACTTTTGACCCAACCACACAACACACTAAACAGCTACCAAGCGTGCACTTTAAAGCTTGTTGACCTTATATAAAATGTTATGCAATTTAAGTTCAGTGAAAGAACCACTGTAGACACTAAAAACAGAATACATCTGGTTTATACAGCATGCAATGTATTTTTAATGAGGCAGTCTCTCCGCCTCTTTGTCTCCATGGCAATAGGTACCCAGCCTACATCCGTGAACTGAAGCGCGGAGAGCGCCTATGTCGCGTTCAAGAAAGCGAAATAAACACATAAATGCATATATAACCCTTTTTTGCGATCAACACGTTTTATATAAAGAAAGTGCTTTTAATTAAAGCGTTTGCTGTTTTGAGGTAAAGTGTGAGAAGAGTGGAAAGCTATTTTTGCTTCTCGAAGCGCACCCGGCTGTACAGTAGATTTAAAGTGACCGCGCCACAGCAAATATGATCGCATATAAACATCACACTTGTTGGTTATGTTTATCTACAAGCTTACACGCTGATATATTTATTTAATGTAATGTGAAGTTACTCTCTGTAGAGGCCTAATAGATTGGTGGCTACTACCGCCGAGAGAATCAATTTTTAATGATTTTACGTGCGATGCCTGACATCGGGCCATTAATTGTAACCGTCTGCATAACCACATCGTGCGCCCTTTTGCAGAACATAAGCAGGCAAATTTATATCAGCACATGGAAAGCAAAAAGGTTTAAGCAAAATAATCCATGTGATGTCTTACCCTTGGTTGCATCCTTGTCTTCTTTCGTCTTTAGTAATGCTTTCCCGCTCATAGATCCCAGTTTTGATGAAGAATTCCAGATGATAACTCACACCAAATCGCTCCGATCATTTAAAACTGGCTCTTCTATTAAACAGTGGCCAAACCCCCTTAAAGGAACCAGAGCGCTGTTTATAACGGTTGTAAATCATGTTTTCCACATATTTTAAATCATAGAAAACATAGCATTCAGAACAAAACCAGTTATATATGCTTTTCCAATCACACTCATCAAAAAAAAAACAAATAACTTATGAATTTAATACACTGGATTTATTGTTCCTGAATCCTTACCGTTTGCTGGTCGTTATTATCTTCTCTGGCAGATGTACATAGCGCTTTGTTCCATATGACAAAAGACAAGGCAGCAAAGCAAGGCGTGAAAAAATTGTAACAACAGTCTTCAGGTGAAATGAAAACGTAAAATGCCACTTGCCAAGCTGTTTCAGTGTCGTTCAGTTTGCGGTTTGCAAGATTACAAGTCGAGCGCTCATGATGTGCTTTGACACATCAATCAGACCACATGGCGGTGTATCACCCCCGCTACGCAACTATTGAGGTCGCGTTGTGGAGCCCAGTCCCAAACTTCACCACGTGACGCGTGACGTCCGCCTCAGCTCATGCTACAGCCGTCAGAATACTCGCGAGTTGACAAACATGACGTAGAATATTTACGTCATTTAAGTCATTCATTAGCTGAACTTACTGCAAATGGAGGTTTGCAAGACAATCTGTTAATGATTTCAGTCTTGAACGAAATGTCTATTTCAACAAGTGATGGTCATTTATGCTGTATCTGTTTGTTACATTTTGCCTTAAGGATGAGAATGACTAATTATTAACTACGAGTCGATTATCGTCTACTGCAAAAGTGTTCTGCTGAGTTCACCTGAGGAAAAAGAAGGTTAAAGAAGTCTTTGCTCACCCAGCTTGTATTCATTTGATCATACAGCAAAAACTGTAAAATTTTGAAATATTTTTGCTATTTAAAATAACATATTTAAAAATGTAAATTATTCCTGTGATCAGAACTAAATTTTCAGCATCATTACTCCAGTCTTTAGTGTCACATTAACTTCAGAAATCATTCTAATATGCTGATTATTGCTTATTATTATTATCAATATAGAAATAGTTGAGTATATTTTTTCAGGATTCATCGATGAATAGAAAAATCCAAAGATTAGCAAGTATCTGAAATAAAAAGCTTCTGTAACATTAAACATTATACCATTTAAAAAGTCAGTATTTTTTTACATCCTTGCTAAATACTTAAATTTAGCAAGGATGTTTTAAATTGATCAAAAGAGACGATAAATACATTCATAATGTTACAAAGATTTCTATCTCAGAAAAATGCTGTTCTTCTGAACTTTCTATTCATCAAAGAAACTTGAAGTAATTATACTCAGCTGTTTTCAGCATAAAAATTTAATTATAGTGTTTTGAGCAGCAAATCTGAATATTACAATGATTTCTGAAGGATCATGTGAATCAACTTTGAAATCACAGGAATAAATTACATTTCAAAATATATTCAAATAGAAAGCAGTTAACATTTTTCTGTTTTTGCTGTACTTTGGATCAAATAAATGCAGGCTTGGTGAGCAGAAGAGAATTACTGTTAAAAAAAAAACGTTCAAAAACTTTTGACTGGTGGTGTACACCTGTGTTACACAATGGTTAAAACATATATAATGTAAATTTATAAGAATATAATCCTGTCTGAGCCATGAATCCCTACTTAGAAATGCCATGGAAATAGTTGAATATAATGAAAGTCATTGTAATTTGCACTTCATTCCACCATCCAAGAGCAGCATTAATTATGTAAGTTAAACTTCCTGTTTGACTGCCACAGTTCTAAATCTTGTTACGTAAAACCGTTGATTTTTTTTTTACGTTGACTTGTCAGATATGAGCAATATAAATATTTAAAATCTACACTTTTAAACGAAATCTGTCTGGTTCATTAATGTTTAGTACAAGATACTGTCAAACTAATATTCACAGGAAACCTACGTTGGCTTATTCACTATGAATCACTAAAGGAGAACTGAAGTTTGGAGGAAAACATCAAACATGAGTTTTTCAGTTTATGTTGTCAAAGGCTGTAGTTGTTTGTCAAATAGCAATTCTCAGGTCTGAGCACATTATATCAGTGTTTGTTGTTTCTGAACATTAATTTTAAAAGCATTAACTTGTTTAGCAGCCACTCTTGTCTGTTATGAGGGCAGTGTTAGTCAACCAAGTCTTGTCAATATTTGCAGGGTCCCAAGTCTGAACTGAGTTCTCTGACTCAGCAGAAAGAAATTAAAAGACAGAAATGACTCAGACATGTGTATGGGCATCCGTGCACGTATAATCAGTCAGAAGAATTGTATAATCCACATATATATTCGTACTGCTGTGTTATGAAGTCTGGAACAAAATGCATTATTCAAACATCAGGATGTTTTCACATCAAACTACACATTACATCATATAAAACTATTTCAATTACATCAGCTATAAAAAATGCAATAAAAATGCAGCGGAAAGACCCACAAACATTCCAGGTGCAGACTTGGGGGAAAAAACACCCACCAGCTAAAATATTTGTTTGCATGAAGTGCAAACACGTATGTCCTGAACTTTGGAGCAGAGCAAGAAGCTATTTAGACTGTTGGGAAAGATTTCTGCCTGAAGGGAAATAATCAAAGAGAAAATGGTGAAGATTTATCCTGTTATTTTGATATGCAGTATGCTGCTTGAAACCTGGCTTTCTTCTGGAGGTAACATTCATCTGTCTTAATCTGTGGAGTTTATGCATATTCCTGGAAATTATTGTTTTTAACTTACTTTTTTAGAATGAAATTCGCAGTTTGAGCTTGTCAGTGTAAAATCTGTTGTAATGATCAAAGGCTGAGCATTTGTTTGTCTTCTGAAATGTGAAAAACTGGTTAACACAAGAAGACTTCATGTTTTGTGTTGTGAGAGAACATAAATGAAACTAAAAATCAATCATCATATTGTTCTTATCATAGTCTTTGCCTCTGACTTTCAACAGCTGTTCAAAATCAACACAAAA
Source organism: Labeo calbasu (assembly GCA_019740295.1). Taxonomy (NCBI): domain Eukaryota; kingdom Metazoa; phylum Chordata; class Actinopteri; order Cypriniformes; family Cyprinidae; genus Labeo; species Labeo calbasu. The sequence continues at coordinate 8,417 of JAHKKF010515332.1, forward strand.
GCCTTTCAAAGTAAAACAGTCCTAGACACAGACCTTGGCTTTTGTGATTTTTTTTTTCAGTATGTCTCTTTTGTGCATGTAGCTTCAGTGTTTCTGCCGAGGGATGTGTCGGTGTCTCTTCTAAAGCGACAGAAACGCTACAACACAGGTAGATTTGAGGAGATGGTGAAGGATAATTTAGAGAGGGAATGTTACGAAGAACGCTGCACTCTAGAAGAGGCCAGAGAGGTGTTTGAAGACCAAGAACAAACCGTGAGTTGCATAAGCATATGTTTATCTCAGAAATGTTTTAGGACTCTATTTGTGAGTTTAAAACTTTCCAAACTCTGTTTCAGAGGAAATTCTGGATCACTTATGAGGGTGAGCATGTATTCTTGCTGATACATGTGTCATGAACAGTGACGATAAATCTTTTTGTATCTGTTTGTAACTTTCTGTCCTTTCTCATTTGTGAAGTGTCTGTTAATTTTACCTTACATTAACATTACAGGATATATTCATAATATCATGATATCCTTTCAGATGGAGACCAGTGTCAGTCATCTCCATGTCAGAATGGCGGAAAATGTGAGGATGGTATGAAAACGTACACTTGCTGGTGTCCAGCCCGGTTTAGTGGGAAGAACTGTGAGTTGGGTAAGATGCTCACATTATCTGGGACATTTGAATATGTTTTATAAAGAATATATGACATAAAATATTTCAATATTTGACATATCTTCTAGTTCAGATATCTATATACACTACCAGTCAAAAGTTTTTGAACAGTAAGTTTTTTTAAGATTTTTAACGTTTTGCTCACCAAGACTGCTTTTATTTGATCCGAAGTACAGCAAAAACAGTAAAATTGTAAAATATTTGTAATAATTAAAATAACTGTTTTCTACTTGAATATATTTTAAAATGTAATTTATTCCTGTGATTTCAAAGCTGAATTAGCATCATAGAATGATTTCTGAAGGATCATGTGACATTGAAGCCTGGAGTAATGATGCTGAAAATTTAGCTTTAATCACAGTTATTTTAAATAGTAAAAATATTTTACAATTTTACTGTTTTTGCTGTATTTTGGATCAAATATATGCAGGCTTGGTGAGCAGAAAAAAAATCTTTAAAAATATTAAAAATCTCTGTTCAAAAACTTTTGACTGGTAGTGTATTTAGACAGATCATATAAAAAAACAATCATGAAATGAATATCTCTGCATTAGTTCTTTGTCAAAACGTAATTCACAACCTTGTGTGCTTTAGTGACTCAAAAAGTCTTCCTCTGCTAAAACTTTATTTCATCTTTCATTGGTTGTTCTGGTGCAGAAATGGCAAAACAGTGTAATGTAAATAATGGAGGTTGCATGCACTTCTGCGTTGTGGATAAAATTTATGGAGCAGTGTGTGACTGTGCTGAGGGTTACAAACTGGCTCTGGACGGCAGGAGTTGTCAACCTACAGGTACTACCATCCCATTCCCACTTATTACATGACATTTATTTGCATTAAGCCACTTTGCCAGTATTGTCACCAGGACGTACATTATATTTCAATCTCATAGCTCATAGCTCAAAGCTTTTCTTATCCACCTTATTTTTCCCATAAGTGCATGCACAGTTATTTGTAAATTTTATAGGTCCAGCTTCCGGTCTCATCCACGTCCAGCTATTTTTAGCTGTACAAAACAGCTTGTTTTGCTGCTTGATATTGCAAACTGGTGTGTCTTACCATTTTATTTTAATGTATTTTCTTTATTCTGAACACACTGGTTTGTGGTGCAAGCAGTTTTACAGTTTACTGCACATTGTTATTCTTCTCATTGTTTCCCTATAGTGGCTAATGAACTGAAAGTCTCGCAGCTTATTTCTGTGTTGAAGAAACATTTTATCCCATGCAGTAGCATATTTTGAATACCTTTTTCATTTAAGGAATTTTATTCATGTTTTAGCAGATGCTTGCTTTATTTTGTTGATTAAATTCTGCTTTTAATTCATCCACTTACGTCTCTATAGGGCAATACCCATGTGGACGTCTTGGAGCGACTATTGCTGAAACTCTTAACTCAAGATCTCTCTCTACCAGTGATGAGAATGAAAATCAAAGTCACTCTGTCAATCATATCAATGCAACAGAACAAAATACAACAGAGTCCAGTCCTACAACAGAGTCCAGTCCTACAGATTCCCCTGATGTGAACGGGACTAGCACACCTCAGTCGACACTGCAAAACATCACCTCCTCCTTTCCCACTCGGCCCACTATCAAAAATGCAACAAACACTGACCGTCGTATTGTAGGAGGAAATGAGGCAACACCAGGGGAGATTCCCTGGCAGGTAGGTGATGAATTGTGTGTCCAAATAAAACATTCATAAGATTTCTCCTTGTGTTGTGAAGCAAGGCTGGTATAATCTTCTCTAGTTTGTGTTGAGAAATCCACAGAACCTTATAGAAAGGACTGTACAATAAAAACTGTAATATCAGAACTCTTGAGGGAAATTTACTTTGTTTTTCTCTATCATGTTGGCAGGTGCTTTTTATAGAAAAGGTAAATAAGATTCCATTTTGTGGTGGCTCTCTCCTCAGTGAAGAATGGGTCATTACAGCTGCCCACTGTGTTGAAGGAAAAATTGGATTTTTTTTCATTAGAGTAGGTGAGAAACCAACAACACTGTCACATGATTCTTATTGCTGTTTGTAAAAAAAAATGCAGTTGTGAATAGTATATATGGGCAATTCTAAAAAATTGGTGCAAACTGCCGTCCCACAACCAAAAACCACATTTGAAAAGTATTTAAGTATCCAAATCTTAGATGTTTACTAAGATCCTTCTCTTATCTATTAAAACCCACAATACTATTTAAAATATCAGTAAGCTTAATATATATAAAATCATAATTTAGTGGGTACTTGAAATTGTGAGGTGACTGTCCTGAACCCTGACCCCTTAATTTCAACTTATGAAAATGATATTGAAATAATTTTTGCATTATATTCCATTGTTGTTTTTAAAACTATCCTTTTGATTCTTTTTTGTGAAAAGTGAAGTTTAAAAAAAAAAAGGTATTTTGCTAATTAGTATCTTTGAGTTAGGTTCAAAAGTATCTAAAATTGTCACTACCGAAACGGTCACGACCAAAACATTTGGTGGAGTTTCGGTAGTGACATATTTGTCTTTCTGGGTGTCATTCCATAAATTTGTCACTACCATAACAATCAGGACCTAAACATGTCATCATTGTTTCAATAGAGACAAAAGGAAACACATAATCCTTTATTTGAGGGAAACTGAAATTTTAGTACAGTTATACAAATTCTTTGTATTTTAGGATGTTTTAATACTGTTTAAGTATGTGGGTTAAAATTCTGTAATGTGGTGCAGTCGCTATCGAAACATGGGATGTTTTGTCAAAAATAAATTTTGAGAGTTTATGATAGTGTTTGGTTCAGTGTATATTCAAACTAATGAATCCTTATGCTTAAAATCACCTTTTTGCCTTTCACAAAGAAAAATGGATTCAAAAAACAACAAATCTCATAAATCACACTTGAAATATTGTTAAAATTGTACTTATTATTGATTTACCTCTGAAAACTTTTTAATAAAATAGAAAACAATACATTTACAAGGAAGATGTAAGCAAAATCTTAAATGGTCAATATAACCCTTCTTATTAAATTATATATTACTGTGTTTCGGTAGTGACAAATTTGGGAAGAGGACAAATATTTCAAAACTTTCTGAAAATACAATATGAGAATAAACTGCACAATTACTAGAAATGAGTTCCTTGGATGTTATACAATTTGCATACATACAACATTTTTGGAAAAAGACACAAAAAGACTTGACTTCAAACAAATTCTGTAGAATGGCCCATATAGTCTATTAAAAATCTACAGTTATGTATTCCAGGGCACATGTGATGTGATATATCACACATATTGTCAATGAGTTGCTATATTCTGATGCTATATTTCTATAGGGGAACATGATGTATCAAAGAATGAGGGAAGAGAGAGTGACCATGGCATAGCGGAGTACCATATCCACCCACGTTACAACTCTCAACGGAGTCTTTACAATCATGACATCGCCCTGTTAAAGCTCAAGGTACCCACTAAATTTTCTGACTACGCCTTACCCATCTGCCTGGGCTCTAAAGACTTCACAGAGAACTTGCTCAAGAGTGCAGAAAACTCCCTGGTGAGCGGCTGGGGCAGGCTACGGTATGAAGGCATGGAATCTAAAACACTTCAGAAAGTAGAGCTCCCCTTCGTGGACCGGACCGAATGCAAAGGCAGCAGCACCGACACCATCTCCCGCTTCATGTTCTGTGCCGGTTACAGTGTGGTACGCAAGGATTCCTGTCAAGGGGACAGCGGAGGACCCCATGCCACCCGCTATCAGAACACGTGGTTCCTCACGGGCATCGTCAGCTGGGGGGAGGAGTGCGCCAAGGACGGAAAGTATGGCATCTACACCCGTATCTCCAGATATATGAACTGGATAAGTAACATTACTGGCATCAGAACAGGACATATGTCCAATAATGATCAACAGAGTTGGAATTAGAATAAAGGTATCATAAAAATACATGTTGGAATGAATTAGAGCTCACAAACCTTTTTTTTGTACAGATGATATTTACTAGTCATCATTCAACATACTGTAACAATCAAGAAAAAATATAGTTTTCCATCTTACACTTTGTGCTTGTACATCTAGTGAAATTATTTTCATACATGATATACCACAAATCTGTATGAGGTCACTTTCATCTTAGTAACTCTGTACATATTATACACTAGAAGTGTATGGCTTTAAGAAGTGTACTTCAACTGAAATACACGTGAAACCCTTTCAGACCGCATCCACTTTTCTTCTCTCTTGTCAAGCCCTCTTTTTAATGACATGCAAATGTACCCTACTGTTCAAAAGTTTGGGGTCGGTTTTATGCTCACTCAGCCTTATACGTGATAAAATTACAGAATTTTTTACAATGTCATTTGTTCAGGCAAAGCTGAATTTTTATGAGTGATTACTCCAGTTTTCAGCGTCACATGATCCGTCAGAAATCATGCTAATATGCTGATTTGGTCTCAAGAAACATTTCAAGAACAGCATTTATTTGAAATATAAATACTTATCAGTTTCTTTACTGTCATTTTTGATCAATTTAATGCATCCTTTCTAGATCAAGTCTTTTTTTTTCAGGGAAATATCTTACTGACCCCAAACTTTTAAACGGTAGCGTTTGTTCTTTGCAGTGTTTAACGAGGTTAGCTAATGCAAATTCACCTCTACGGTTTCTAAGCAGTTAACAAAGTTAAATGCACATTGTGACTGCAGGAAGTTTGACACAGAAAAGGTTAATTAAAAAATAATGGAGTAAGTTTGGAGAAGTTTACAGTGGACATTATAATGATGTATACCACAAAGTTTTATTTCAATGACAAAAATTGACCTAAATATGGTGGATGTGTTAAAAATTATTTTTAAAACTAAATATTAACAAATAAATAAACCCATATAAAACACTTTGATAACTAAGAAAATTTGCTAAGTAGTCCAAAACAGCCATATTGATCTGACCTGAAGTGAATATGAATATAAACACGGATCATCTGAAGGTGAGCAGTTTGTTTTTAAGCATATCTGAAGCAATAAAGCAATCACATTGCTGACTAGTGATTTGTAAGTGATTTGTAAAGGTTTCACCTCACGTACTGAAATACTGATGCCAAAGTAAAGTCAGAGTAATAAAAAAGGCGAGTTAGTGTCGACCTGGTAAGTTTGGAAATGGAATGTTAGGTTTTGGCACATAAACTAGATACTAATATTTAGTTTATCTTTCATTCTTTGTAGCGCTGGCATCCGTTCCAGCACTAAAATGGCTTTTAAAAACAAGTGTCCAGTCACTGAACCCATCCGAGGAGAGAAAAAAATAGTTTGCTTTTCTCTCAAACCAGTTCTCACCTCATGCCATAAACCTTTCTGTTTTTAATATACAGTTAAATACTGTGCTAACTACACAAATACATGTTTTATATCGTGTTATGGCACAGCATGGTGATGGTACTTTCCAGGGATGAAGTGGATCAGTGTAAAGTGCTTTGCAAAGCTCCTTTTATTTCCAGACTGCATTGTTGTAGGTGGTGTCATGGGCTTGTTCGAAGAGAGGGAGGAATCTCTTTTTGTCTTTAAATCCAGCGTAATCCAAAATCCCCACTGATGGCAGATGGAAACTTTCTCTTGACTAGGCGGCTCTGTTTTCCTGACTTGGTGTTTGTGTGCTTCAGGTTGGCGTGACTGAGCTCAGTCCTGAATGACAGTAATGGCCTTTAGGGTTGTCACATGGTGTGAGCTTTGTGTACATGTGGTTTATGTACTTAGGTGTCGCTGGGCCTCCTGCTGTTTATATTTCCCGTACCTGTGAGACAACATCGGAGTGCTTTAGAGAAAGAAAAGCTTCTACTGCAGCACAGTACTGTTTGCTCATATCTGATTAAATAAACACAATCAGTTTTTCTCTTTCCAAAATGAAATAGTCAACATGTTTATGTAAGCTGCATTTTAGAATATAGTTCTCATGATCAAATCATTAGACCTGTAGAGCTCACTCACCATAAGCCCCCCTCCCGACCTAATGGAGGGACTTCTGCCTGCATCTCCCAGCATTCTCAGCAGTGTATCAACAGGAAGTTTTCCTTCTCCTCCACGAGTCAAATTCTTAACATGCCTGTGGGTATTATAGTGTAACATTGATCATTAAATTGTAAATTAGAGTGATTCTTATGAAAGCCTGTTTCCACCACCTAATAAAAAACTTAATAAAGAATTGCATGATACAAACTATAAAGTCCATTTTGTATGATTAAAAACTCAGAATTCCGAGATTTAAAAAATAAGGAAATAAAGTCTGAATTGCAATATAAACTCATAATTGTGGCTTTTCTTCTCAGAATTGCAAGGTTATCTCGCAATTGTGACTTTTTTTCTCCGAATTGCGAGATATAAACTCACAATTCTGAGAACATAGTTGTGAGTTTATATCTCACAGTTCTGAGAAAAAAAGTCAGAATTGCAAGAAAAAAGTCACAATTGCAAGATACAAATTTGCATTTGCAGGAAAAAAAATCAAAATTGCAAGTTTTTATCTCGCAATTCTCACTTCATTTCTAGCAATTGCGAGTTTATATTCCACTATTCTGACTTTATAACTCTAAATAGTGAGTTAATATCTCACAATTCTAAGAAAAAAGTCAAAGTCGTGAGTTTGTATTACGCAGTTCTGAGAAAAAAGTCAGAATTCTGAAATGTAAATTTGCAAATGCAAGAAAATGTCAGAATTGTGAGATACAAGTCAGAATTGCGCATTTTTATCTCACAATTCTGAGAAAAAAGTCAGAAATACGAGTTTGTATTGTGCAATTCTGAGAAAAAAATCTGAATATGAATTCTCATATTTGCAAGAAACAAAGTCAAAATTGCAAGTTTTTATATCACAGTTCTGACTATATTTCTCGCAATTGTGAGCTTATGTCTCACAATTCTGACTTTACAATTTAAAGTGCGAGTTTATATCTCACAATTCTGAGAAAAAAAGTCAGAATCGCGAGTTTGTTTTATGCAATTGTGAGAAAAAGTCAGAATTGCGAAATATCATTTCGGAAGTGTGAGAAATAAGTCAGAATTGGCAAGTTTTTATCTTAAAATTCTGACTTTATTTCTCGCAATTGCAAGCTTATATCTCGCAATTCTGACTTTATAATTTAAATTTGCGAGTTTATACCTCACAATTATAAGAAAAAACTCAAATAGCGAGAAAAAAAGTCTGAATTTTGAGATAAAAACCCTTATTTTATTTTTTATTCAGTGGCAGAAACAGGCTTCCATGCTAATGCTAATATCATTTCAATGTTTTTTATTTTAATATATTTTTTAATTTCATTTATTAAATGTAATTATTTGTGATGGCAATGCTAAATTTTTAGGAGCCATAATTTCTGTAGTCAGTGTCTCAGGATCCTTCAGAAATCAAATATTTGCTCAGTTATTATAAATTAGTATTAGTGCCCAATTATTAATAACTCTTCTTATTATCAATGTTGAAAACATATTAACTACTTAATATTTTTGCTCACTTTATATACACTAACAATTTATTTATGCTTGAATGTAATCTTTTGCATTGAAACCTACTGATTTTAGTTTAGTGTTTTATTTTTAATTTGTTTAATTTATTGCATTTTAATATTGGTTAGACTAGTAATAGTTATCAACCAGCTTATCAATATCAGCCAGAATTTTTACATCGGAGCATGTCTTATATTTTGTGCTCCACTTGAGCATTAATTAAATATGAAGACTCACCAAAGCCCCATGGCACTCTCCTGCAGCACGTGAATGACATCGCCACATTTGATGATGACATCATCCTTGCCACATTTTAAGTGGTCCAGCATTGCTCTATACCTTCCAGGAACCTAAAAGAGAACAAACAAACCAGCATAACAGAAGGTCAAAGCCATCATATACACTATATACAACCAAAATCCTTTTGTTGATGAAGTTTCCTCTAAATAACTAGAGCAAAAAGTCCAAGCTCACCAACAGCACGTCGTCTTCTTCATCAGAGTCTGAGATGTTTGAAAGGTCAGTGGTCCAGTCTTCCAGACCCTCACAGATGTCCACAGAGTGAGACGTCCCTGGCCAGCCTGCAACCCACAACCAGCCGAAACCGTAATGGTGTTCTCTCCCAAATAGGTTGTAAATTTTTCATGCATTGCTATTTGGTGATTCAATTTCAGGCAAGTAAACGTGCCACAATTTACATATTACATATTAAAAATCCCATTTCAGAAACCCATTATGTTCAATAGCATAGCATTTTCTTGCTCCTATCAACTAGACTAAATGCCAATGAAAATGGCCTTCGAACGGCCCGTGACTCACTGCGGTGATTGTGGTGGCGAGGACGCGGAGAAACGATGACTGGGTCTGTCAAAACCGGACTCACGCGGCCTGAATCGGCCTCCTCCGAGCTGACGGACGCCCCCTGGAGCTTGCTGTGAGGAATGACATCAAAACAACCTGAGCAGCCAGTGATCTGTGTGGACGTCCAGGGCATGCATACGGACATATGCCTCACACTGACCCAACCGACCGATGAACCGAGGAACCGGCGAACGGAAACAAGGCCGTCAAAGAAACACAGGGCAAAAACACAACAACAACAACCATCAAACGTCATCACAAACAGGATATTCTGAAACCGGACTGCGGTCAATAGAGTAAAATGGCAAATAACCTTAATATTAATTATATGGGAGTCATTTTTTAGGAAGTAAAAAACATTTAATATTAGCGGGAGTTGACATGGCATTGACCCCAATCCTGTTCCATTGAACAACAACATTCAAAGAAGTTGTTTGAAAAAACAAATATAAAGTACTATGTGCTGCAAATGACTTCTCAAATTTAATGATAAATTTCATTATTATTATTTTTAATAAAATTCTATTAATTCAGGTTGAAGTATATAATGTGTACACATTTTCACATCATAAATAATGTTGCATCAAAATAATCACAGATTTGCATATTAGCCAATTAATTATCCCATGACTTAAATTACATTTAAAATAAATTTAAATGTATAATTAGGACAAAATGCTGCTTAGACAACAACCTAAAAACCATGATGTTTGGAAATAGTTCATAACATTATTTAGAGACAGTCATTTACTGCATATAGCATTTTATGTTTGATTCTCCAAACTTCAAATGTTTTTATTACGTAGGTTTCAGAAATGTCAAGAATGTGTGCTTCAAGGATGTTTTTCATGCCAGAATGGTACCGATTAGTATATCCATCATGCAGATGGGCTCAAGGCATACAGTCTTAATGAATGTAATTTATATAAGGCAACTCTGATCAACAAATTCTGTTGATTTTTGTTTAGATCCTTTCATACATTTATACATTTAACATTGATACTATAGAGGTTGATTAAATATTGTGAGGGGTTACGGGGATTCAGTGAGGATCACCTGTCGGCCAAGGGTGGAGATAATGGCTGCTCACCATCTGGGTGAGCATCACCTGAGAAAGTGAAACACAGAGTTTGACCCACTAAACACGACAGATTTAATTGAGACACACATATTTCTAATTTTAAAACATTCAACACTGATATTAAAGAGGTCCTATTATGCTTTTTCACTTTCTGAATTTTAGTCAGTGTGTGGTGTGTATGTCTGGGCATAAGAAAGAGTTACAAATCTCAAAATCCACTCCAAAGGGAGATATTTCATTTTTAAAATATCTCTTTTCAAGAACTACAGCAAATGGCTCCTTTGGTCTACAGCGTTAGTTTTCCAGGTGGCCCATTAAAATATCATTGAAATAAGTGGGTAGGGACGAGGTGGGGGATTAGCCTAACTTTAGCGATGCAGCACGGAGAGCCGCTTCTGGGATGCCTCAGTAAGCTGCGGTGCAGCTGGTATAAACACAAGCATTGAATAGAGAGGCTGCATCAAAGCCGTAACACGCCGTAGACGTGTGCAGTATAGGGGGGTCGAAACATCGGCTGGTGTGAACACAAGCATTGACTAGAGTGGCATTGATCAGCTCCAGTGGCTGTGTCAGAGCTGTAATGCGCCACAGATGTGTGCAGTGTGTGGTAAGAGATTTATTCATCATACAGTGTAGATAGCTTCACTTATAGTGCTAGTGTTTTTTAAAATGCATAAACTTGCACTAGAACAGGCTAGGCTAATCAGTGATTATGTTCTTTGCTCATTTTCTGTAGCTGCTTTTTGAATAACTAAGGAAATGTAAGCATTATAATTAGTAACTTACAATGTTTTTATTCAATTATTGTCATGTTAAATACAAATTTAACATGATATATACAAATTAAGTCATATTAAAAACATTAGGCTGCTTTTAGCCTTATGC
>JAHKKF010515332.1:19420-35966 GCA_019740295.1 Labeo calbasu
GAGAATTTTTAACCAAAGTATATTATAGACTTTTCATTAAGACCCTAAAGAATCATATCAACTTGTGGAAAATGGGCATCCGATGACCCCTTTAATACGATTGTGTTCACACACAGTACGGTTATTTATGGGTGTGACAGCCCTATTCTATAAACGAACTCACACCCGTAAATTTTCAGGACTCACAAACGCATTCAGCTAGCTGGACAGCTAGTTGTCCGTCATGTCAAACAGTGTGAGAGAGCCGCTTTGCCACACAAATGCATGTTTACTGAATGCTGCATGCGTTAATTTGTGGTTTCGGTAACTTACAGTGATGGAGAAATGAGCTGTGTGTCATCTGAAAGTTTTATATCCAGTCTTCACCGGAGCCGCTCCCTTCCATCAGTGTTGTGTTCTGTGTGCGGCTCAAATGCTCCGCTTTCCACTCAAATTTAAAAGCTGCTGTCGGTTAATGATGATTTGATGAATGAACTCGCGGCTGGATTGGCTTTTGTTGGATCAGAAAGTGATAAGACTTTCAGTTTTATGGATGTCACCATCTTTGATATTACTTTGGTCATTGTTTCTATGGTTACTCCTGTTGCACGTTCATACAGACAGTAGTTGACCAAGCTACTGTAAGTTGCTGTGTGAACGGGACATATTGAGACTCACACCTCTAAGTAAATGTGGTTGTCAATCCCAAAAACTGACAGTGTGAACGTGGCCTATTACAGAAGGTTCAAACGTTCACTGATCCTCCAGAATGAAAAATGATGCATTAAGAGAGGGGGTGTAAACTTTTGAACAGAATGAAAATGTGTACATTTTTCTTATGTTGACTAAATATCCTATTTTTTCATGTAGTACTGCCATATACCCATACTTTCATTTAGTACTTCCCAAGATACTCACATGTTTCCCAGAAGAATAAGTTAAATTTACCCTGATTTTTTAAATTCCAAAACTTTTCACCCCCTTAATGCATTGTGTTTCCTTCTGAAGCATCAGTGATCATTTGAACCTTCTGTAATAGTTGCATGTGAGTCCCGCAGTTGTCCTCAATCTGAAAAGATGGATGTCAAAATCATACAGACATTGTTGGAAAGGGTTCAGAAACACAAAACTTCTGAAAAACTAAAGAGTTTGTGTGACCTTTGTGTGAACTTGTGTGAATTTGTGTGACCCGTTCGTGATTGGTTGGAGCTGTGTGCGTGGTGAGTGAGGTGGAGCATGGGAAATGTAGTCCAGGTGAAGTGCAACAGACTGTGTAATGTGAAATGGCAATGCGACCTCTGCTGGCAAATGGACTGACGATCAGGACCAGATTTATAACACACATACTTATTATTTTTTAATGTATTAAATAAAACCTGTTCATCTTACTGCACTGAATGCATTTTGTCTCCTTTATGAGATAATTAATGAGGCAGTGATAAAAGAGATTTGTCCCAGGCCTCAACACCCCAAGAAACAAGATATTTCCACTTAAAAGCAGCCAGTGCAGGCATCAGTCCAATTCAGATCCTTTTTTCTTTCAAAGAGAAAAACAAGAAGCAGTTCACTGATCTTATAGTGTCACAATCTCTTGTATTTTGCAAAGAGCTGCAAGAAGTTCTGAAGGAATTTAAAAGTAAAAGAAAATCCATTCAAAATATATTAAAGAGATTGTTATGGCCAACAAGTTTTAAGAGAGTTAAAATACTCCCTTGTTGTGGCATGATAGGAATTAGATTAGATAAATCTGCAGTGTTGAAGAAATGTTAAACAGTATCAGTTATTTACTTTATGTTGGTGTCTAATTGGCCTTGTAAGACTTTATTTATAGTCTGATATTTCAAGAACATCTGCTCTCCATGTTTCGATTTTCAGGCGTTAGACAGCTAACAGATTCCAAAGCAGCCGAAATTCCCAAAGTGCCTTATTTACAGTGCCTTCTTGAAAGGTAGCACTGGCCCTTACCTTTTTAATGAGGAACAAATTTGCATTTTACAAGTTATCAACGCAGTGGTTGTCACGCAACTTAGACAAATATATGATGTATGTATTATGACAGTAGTTTTTCTTAAAACACCAATCATGATACTTGCTCTGTAAGTCTGTAAAACGAAGGGATCCTATTATGCTTTTTCACTTTTTAAATTTTAGTCAGTGTGTGGTGTGTATGTTTGGGCATAAAAAAACCCTTCCAAAGTAGCAAATTTTAAAGTCCACTCCCAAGGGAAGGTATTTCGTTTTTTAGGTGGGGGATTAGCCTAACTTTACCGTTGCAGCATGGAGAGCCGCTTCTGGGCTTCAACGAGTTATAAACACAAGCACTGAGTAGAGTGGCCGCAATCAATGTTCTTTGCTTATTTTCTGTAGCTGCTTTTTGAATAACTAAGGAAATGTAAGCATTATAATTAGTAACTTATGTTTTTATTCAATTGTTGTCATGTTAAATACAAATTAAGTCATATTAAAAACATTAGGCTGCTTTTAGCCTTATGCTGGAGCTGGTTTCAGGCAATGAAACTAAGTATGTAAATAATTAAATAAATTAGCACGATAATTTCATGCATGTCTCGCAGGCTGACGATAGGACTCAACACTACTATAACATATTATTTACTTATTTACCTGGCACTTCCAAGCTTTATAAAGGCTTAGACAAGTTTTTTCTTCATCAGTCCAAAACAAGTCCAATAAAGTGCATCCATCCATAATAAAAAGTGCCTCACACATTTTTGTATGAAAAATATCCATATTAAAACATAAGAATCACTTTAATCTAGCTTGCGCTAACAGTTGTAAACAGAACTTGCTGCTTTGTCAAGGGGCGTGGCAGTACTGAAACACCGTCTAAGCTGTTTGCCAATCACAACGCACTGGGACAGCTAACCAATCACAACACATTTTGTTTTTAGGAAGGCGGGCCTTCATCAAACCCATAACTAATTGAGCTATTTGTGCCAGGCTGTTGAGAAAGGTATTGTAACAATGTAAATTATCTGAAAAATAACATTATTTTTTGAACCACAAAGCATGAGAGCATGTTCTACTATACCCCCAAAATCAAGACTTTGTAAAATTTAAATAATACTGTTTTTGTGTCACAGAATGTAGTTTTTTTAGGCAAGAATGTGCTTGTGTAGACTTCAAATATGCGGTTTGTAAATTAAGAAAACGTATATTTGCTTCTGTGTTTCCGGAGATGTGAGCTCCAAGGCTTTAGCAGCCATTCAGCGCTCATGAACCCGCTGAGAGCAGCTTTACCCCAGACAGTTCTTCTGGAATACAGTAAAACAGCAATATTGTGAAATATAAAATAACTTTTTTTATCCACCTTATTTTTCCTGTACGAACAGGCACGGCCATCTGTAAATTTTATGGGTGTGGCTTCCGGTCTCATGTGCGTCCAGCTGTTTTTAGCTATACAAAACAGCTCCTTTTGCTGCTTGGAATTGCAAATTGGTGTGTCTTACTATATTTTTTTCATGTATATCTTAATTATAAACACACGTTTGTAGTGCAGACGTTCTTACTGTTTACTACACGTTGTTATTCTTCTCGTTGTTTCTCTATAGTGGCTAATGAACTCAGAAGTCTCGCCCATAGGCTTACCTATCCGTTGAAGAATAAGGCAGATATTTGAACATATTTTGTACATGTGCTAAAATATAATTTATTCCTGTAATGGCAAAGCTGAATTTTCAGCAGCCGTTCCTCCAGTCTAATCATCCGTGTCAGGTATATGATGTTATGAGCTGCACACATCCTGTAGGTTAAATGTGTATTAATAGGTCAATAAAGTGTTGCCGGTACGTGAACAGATTTATCACAAGCAGATGTTTTTTTCACATTCTCAACGTGTACCTGTGAAAAGAACATCTCAGCAGTCGGTTGAGTCAACCTGTACCAGAATTAAAAGGCCATCAAGAGGATACAAAGCTTCAGTTCATTAAAAACAAATGGAGACGTCTTTATTTAATCAGCGTTCGTGTTTTATTTATCAGCGTGATTGTATTTTCTCTTTTCTGTGTACCCAGCATGTATCGCGTCCTTATCTCCGTAAACCTTTCCCCGCGAGTTGATCTGATATGCTGAGCATTAAGTGGCTCTGGCTGTTGATGTGTATTAGCTGCATTAACTCAGCCACTGGCTTTGCTTGATAGAGTCAGTAGCTCCTTACTTGTACTCCGCGATTGTAATGATCACATTAAATGCTGCCCTGTGTGTAAACAAAGGATGAAAGAGACGATGTGCCGGTGACTGGACGAGATTCCTCGGCTCTCTAAGCCGGATTTGGCATCGCTTACACATGGAGACATTTGTAATGCATTTTATAGGGATGAGCTCACAGGGCAACTGCCTGGAAGATATATTTAATGTTAAAGGGAGTGCTGATTATGGATAGATACAGAGAGAGAGAGTTCTTTGTTTCTTTTTTTTACTTATAAGAGCAGCTAATCAGTCCACACTCTGGAGTTGGACTGTTGCTATAGCAACATCATTATTCTTGTGTTCTCTTTAATCTGCTTGAGCCTGTTGTGATGAATTGAGGCTTACTGATCAACCTTGCGCCGTTGTGTATAGATCGCAATAATCTGGCAGGTTTAAAATATAGTTTTCATGCAGTGAGGATTATGAGTTTGTTTGTAATATTATATGTGAAAGGTGAGATAAGGTATAAGGTGTAATTATGATGGCTTACCGAAGAACATAAAATAACATTTTCTCTAAGCATCTCTCAGGCTTAAGCTGAAGCATAGAGAGCATTGCAGATGGACAGGCGCTTTAAATTTGTGTAACGCAAAATTTTTCTTTTGCATTAATCTCCATTTTGAATCAAAGAGTGCTGGTCATGATATGTTTCTTTTGGTGTATAAAGGAGTTTTTCTGATTCATGATTAAACTTTAGGTTTTAGTTGTGTTAGAGATGATATTGCCAAATGAAATTAATAAAATAAAAATAAAAATATGCAGAGAAAAACATAATTTTCCTGCTGCTTCTGTATGTTCAGGTCAGAGTTATTCTAGTTAACTAAAACTAAAATCATAAAAAATTGTTAGTTTAAATAAAATAAAATAAATGTTAACAAAAGTAATAATAATAATATTTAAATATTAATAAATACATTTTCATTTTGACTTTTTGTACTAAAATAACTAAAACAATGTACAATATACACTATAAAAATAATAAAATAACAAAAACACAACAAAATTACTAAAACTTTAAATAAAATTACAATGAAAGCAGAAAATCTAAATATTAATAAACACTAAAATAGTGTATCAGTTACTAAAATAACACTAATTCAGGTTGGCAGCATTTAATAAAATGTCTAACATAAATAACGAGTAATAATTACATATAAATAATTTAAATATTAAATGTATTTTCACGACGCGTCATCAGTTGGCCATATTGGCATCACTGAATGTAAACAATGCCACTGAACTGAACAAAACTTGCATATTTTGCTGATTATTGCTGCTGAAAATGGCCAGTTATTGTCATGTTTTGGGCTGTACTTATCGGTTGGACTGGGAAAAAATGTACTTTAGACTGCAAAACAAATCAAGCAGAAGAATGCAAAAAACAAAAGGTTTGTAGTTGGCCAAACTGAACCAGGATTTCCAGGGCAAGAATCTTGAAAACATTAATTTTTGTTCTTACCATTTCCGGTCAGGTAGGTGAATTATTAGGCTAGTATCTTAATTAATACTGCTCGTATGTATCTTTACCACCTATTAACTTTAGTTTGTCTTTTCTGTTTACTAAGTCCTTCTCAATATGATTAAGCAGCTTCCACACATTTTTTCCTTGGTTAAAACAACATAAAATAGCAGAACAACATATTCAGTAGTATATTAACCGTGCAATCAAGTATCTCCAATATGGCTGCACATCCGGGTAACTGACCAAACCACGACATAAGTGCTCTCTATTAAAGACACAATGTGTAAAATTTTTGATTAAAATATCCAAAAACCACTAGAAGAGTGTTATATATTTTGCTGAAGTGTGTACTTACATTACCCCAAATGTTTCCAAGTGTTTCCAAATGCTTAAATCCAGAGAAATAAAGGAAAATAGCCCGTTTCCCATCCCTTCCTCCCATTGACGTCATACACCCTCGATTTCCAGTTTTATTTTTTAGAAAACAGTACACTTATATGACTTTCAGTCCCATCCTGCTTCATACTACACTGAAGTTAATAAATCTTTAACACATTAGCTCATCCATGAACGTGATTTCTGCCCGAGTCCCGTTGGATTGCATCGCCTGTAGGGATGAAGACAACAACTCACAATTTCACACTCAATCATGGCGTCTTCAAACTACACCTTTGTTTCTTTGTTTGTTTTAAATATGCGCCCTCTAGCGGTGAAAATAACATACTATGCTTTTAGATACATTTTTTGTATTATTTATTCAGAGGTTGTAATTTTGGAATATCAGGGAGCATCGAAAAAAGCAAAACAAAAACAAACACGCACACAACAAATGGAATGCATAGCAGTTTATTGGTGAACATCTCTCTTCATTACAGATGTGGACACTACTAAAGATCCTTGCCAGAAGGTCAAATGCAGCCGACATAAGGTGTGTGTCGCCCAGGGGTACCAGCGTGCTGTGTGCGTCAACCGCAAAAAGCTGGAGCACAGGTGAGCCCTTCAGCTATAGGACTGTCTTAATGCACATTACAATAATACATGGCAGGACAGTGTTTGTTTTTTTAGGGTATGAATAAAATAAACTGGGTGCAGTTTTAGGCACTGTGCAGAATGTAACTGTCCAATCTAGCTTTTCATTATTCATGTCATGAAGAATCACATTTCTCAGCCTTTCAGGTCCAGATGATTTGCTGAGTGCTTATGAGCAAAGAAAGAAGTCCTAAAGACACAGCAGCAAAAAAATTTGATCTTACAATTATGGTGCAAAAAACCTTGACTAACATTTCAACTGGACCCTAGAGAAAATGTAATTATTAAAATTATTATGATCCCTTTATTTCCATAAGTGTTAGTAAATGTTCACTCACTTGTGAAGAGAAAGTCATATTTTCATAGAGGTGAAATAAGAGCAATTTATTAAAGCAGGCATGTGTTGTCAGGTGGCACATTGTGAGGTACATAGATTTAGTCCCTGGATGTTTGTTCTTTTTACAAATTGAACTTGTTCCTGAAGCCATTCCTTGGGGGGTTGGTTCTCATTGAAGCACACAACTAACTATAGAGAACATTCTGGTAACTTTAAATTAAAAAAACAGGCCAATGATGCACTGTTTCTGTGCATTTGAGTGGGCAATTACTAAGCATGCCTCAGTTTATATGTCAAATTGATGTTATTAGTTATGCCAAGTTAAAGGATTAGTTCACTTCTAGAATAAATATTTCCTGATCATTTACTCAACCCCATGTCATCCAAGATGTTCATGTCTTTCTTTCTTCAGTTGAAAAGAAGTTGAGGTTTTTGAGGAAAACATGCCAGAATTTTTTCTCCAGTGGGTCCAAATTGCAGTTTTAAAGGGCTCTACACGATCCCAGCTGAGGAACAAGTGTCTCATCTAGCGAAACGTTCAGTCATTTTTTAAAAACAAAAATGAAAATGTATATACTTGTGTAGAGCACTTTGAAGCTGCATTGAAACTGCAATTTGGACCTTCAACCCATTTGCTCCCATTGAAGTCCATTATATGGAGAAAAGTCCTTGAATGTTTTCCTCAAAAACCTTAAATGGAGAAAACTGAAGAAAGAAAGACATGAACATCTTGGATGAAATGGCGGTGAGTAAATCAGGAAATTTTAATTCTGGAATTGAACTAATCCTTTAATATTGACTGATGTGTTTTAGGTTGAAGCAGCAGGTCATTAGACAGCAGCAGGACAGTAACTGTAAGCCTTGTCCTGTATCTTCCTCTGGTCCCGTTTGTGGCTCTGATGGACACAACTACGCCTCTCAGGTACTTCACACTGCATTCAACTTCCTTTAATTGTATTAAAATGAGCTGAACTGCAGAGAAATTGATCATCTGGATATGATCAATTTCCCTGCAGTTTGGCTTATTTTAATACAATTGGATTTGTTGCACTTTTGTGCTTGTTCGGACTTTTTCTGACAGTAGTTTTTTTGGGTCAACTTAGGTAGCCAAAAAATGTGCTTTATATTCTCCAAATCAGTAATTCCCAGCCAGGGATTGGTTTTGCTTTTTTTTTTTAAATCTTTAAAACAGAATTGAACTACTATGGCTGACAGTAGATTAAAATATTTAATAACTGCATTTAGTTCCTTTACATACAACAATTGTGTAAATCGCTGATGTATTTCTGTCACATACTTGTTAAGCATCTGAATTCCACCACATATATCCATTTTTAATTTTGTTAAACATCCCATCTGGATTCATTTATAAAAACATTTGCCGCTAGGTCTTTGTTGGAGAAAGTTTCCTCATGAATGCCCCCAGAACATTTTCCCAGAGAGCACACAATCATTTGTGAAAGACAAATAGGACACATCTCATTAAAGAGAAGGAAAACGACTTAGTAAGCCTGTTGTTTTAAATGAATCATTATAATAATGGCCACTTTAATATGAATTACAATGATAAATAATACCTAGTATAATATCGTATAATACTATACCATATCAACATAGCGCAAAAGTTTAGGAAACACTGATGTAGCCACGAATATTATTTCATATAACTCAGAGCTCGACATTAAGCCTTGACATGCGCTTTGCCTTTTTTTGGCGTAAATGTAATCCATTCTGAAGCAATAGTCTCATCACTGCGGTGAGGTTTTACTTTAATCAGCATATTGCCTTAAATTGATTTATAGGACACTTTTTAACTCTCTGAAGGGCAGTATTTTCCTAACCTAACCAAATGGACGTGTCATTCTTACATTTTATCAATACATTCAGTTAGAATAATTAGACTCTGTGTGGTTGTCACCATTCAAATGAAATCAGTATCAACAAACTCCACTGCAGAAGAAACACTGAAGCTGCATTGAAAGACTGTTTAATGAAGATTCCATAAATATATTTACACAGTAAAATTGCAAATAAATAATGTTTTAAGATGAATGTTTTACGTTTTTTAACATGTAAATCTGAAATGTAGGAAAAATGCATTTTTAAAAATGAAACCAAACCATCAGTAGGTGGCAGAAAGTCACTGTCTTAATGAGTGAGTCATTGATTCAATCGATTCGTTCAAAGGCTAATTCATTTAATAAATAAAGCAAGTGACTGTCTTTATGAATCACTGACTCACCTGATTCATTCAAAAATGCTGAATCATTCAGTAATGAAACACTGTGTTGCTCGGAGACACACGACTGTTCTGCTGTGGTGTGATGTTTGTTCATGTTTGTTTCTTTGCGTGTGCTTTTGCACCTATTGTGATACGACCTTGATACTGTCCGTTATCAGTCACCGTTTACACTGAAAATAATAAAATTATAATCATTCTCACCAGTTTCGGTGCTGCCCTAGTTATTGTTTGTTATTGATGTTTTAATCAAGTTACGTATGTCCGTTCGGGCAATAAAATTCTCTTTCACTTGCCCCTTCACAAAGTCCACTTGTCCTGGACAAGCGGACAAGCGTTAATGTCGAGCCCTTTAACTGAATTAACACCAACTAAGGTTTAAGAGTCAGATCAGGTAGAAATGAAATCTGAAGAGAAATTTTGTAATCCTTTTTCTATCATACAACTTCTACTTGGTTTTGAACAATGATTGTTATTTCTATTCTTGTTATTCAGTGCCATTCAAAAAAACATCTCTGTTATTTTCTGTGTGACTCATGGATCAATCTGCTTGCACACTATGGGTAATGGTGCCTATTATACCTTGTATTCTGGCCCTTGACGTCCTCAAAAGTGAAAGAATTGTCTGAAGAGATTCTGGGTACTTGGGGATGAAAGAACCGTTCTGTTGAATTATGTATTATCTCTATTATATCTATTTCTGACCTTGTGAGGGAAGAAATGAAGGTTGACATCAGCTTTTTTAAATGGAGATGTCTTGTCTGAACCAGCGATTTTCACTCGTCTGTAAATATAATTGTGCTCTGTCTGGGCTTAACAATTCATAGCACTGAACTGGAGCATGTGACACCGGACAAGTGTTATGGTGGCGCTGCTCATTCTTTGTGTGTTGTGTGTTGCACCTGAATTTAGTGCAAACTGGAGCAGCAGGCTTGTCTCACAGGAAAGGAGTTGAAAGTAAGATGTGCTGGTCTCTGCCCCTGTACCGCCACCGCCGCTCCCGCTACAGATGCGGACAGCAAACACGGTATTTATTTGTCACACACTTCCAAAAGCTACAGTTTAGTCTTGCAATGCTTGTTAAAAGGGTAGATTAGCCAAAAATCATTTACTTAAAGGGACAGTTCACCCAAAAATGAAAATTCTGTTAATAATTACTCACCCTCGTGTCATTCCAAACCCGGAAGACATCTTCAGAACACAAATAAAGATATTTTCGATCCGAGAGCTTTCTGGCCCTGCATAGACAGTAACGCAGCTACCACGTTGTTAAAATAGTCCATGTGACATCAGTGGAATAAACTGTTAGATGAACTATCCCTTTAAGATAAACAATAAAAGGGCCAGCTTTTAAGTTTATATGATCATATTCTGATAATAATAATGAATGGTTTTATTCTGAGATTTCTTCAGATGCCATTTGTCTCTTTCACATCCCTTGTGCAGTCTGCAGTCCTTGCTCTAACAAAGGCTTTATTGATTTATCAACAGACTATGCTGCTCTTTTTCTTTCTTTGCTGCTTGCTTTGTGAATTTCTGCTGACTTTGATTATGTCTGATTTATGTCTGCAGTCTCCGCAGGCTTTTCTTGTCAAATTCAGAAGGGCAAAAGCAGGACGATCGGTTCTTCACTCTTTAATGCCAATGTCTGCCAACACTCCCTTATCTCCTTTCACTGTCTCTGTCTCTCTTCTTCTTTCTGTCCTTAGAGAGTTGCACAGGGCAGGACCTGGCAGATCTGGGAGATCGCCTGCGGGACTGGTTCCAACTGCTCCAAGGCAACGGCAAGCAGAACAGCACAGGGAATCCTGTAGCCAGTTCTGCATCAAGTGAGGCTCTTACATTTATTTCAAGAAATGCTACAAATGCATAGTATACACAGCATAAGAATCAAGGGGATGTAAACTTTTGAACCGGGTCATCTTTATAAATTCAACTATTATTTTCTCTTGTTGACTATATGTAAACATCTTTTATGTGAAATTTCTTATACAGGTCAGTACTAAATAAACACTAACATGCATTTTGTATGATCCCTCTTATTTTGGTAAAATAATTAACATTTCGCAGATTTTGAAAGGAGAATGCAAACTTTCGACCTCAAATGTATGATAATTGGCACTAAAAAAAAACTGCTGATGAGGACCAGCAGATTCAGAGCCATTATGTCTGAATTGTGTTCTGTCCTGATGGCCATATAGCACAAGCAGCATTTTATCCACTCTGTTTGGCTGAATTGTTAAATGCAACTGAATGCTTAAGCACTCCATTTGTACCTACTTCATTTTAAAATGACTAGATCAACCATATGCCTCATCAGTTCTCTAACTAGCTACGCCTCTTTTGTTTGCAACATTTATTTGCTTCTGATTTATTTAGAAAAAAAAAAACATCTAAAAGAAAAAGCTTCTGCCCATGGTTTCCATTAGAGCAATTTACTGTCTTATCAGCAACATTTCAATAGTGATTTTGCTTTAAAAAGGACGTTGATTAAATTTTTTACAGCTAATATGATGCAATCAGCTGTTCAGGGAAAGATGGCTCTTAGAGACCAGTTTAAAAAGTTTTCAAAATGCAGAACTATTAAGGTAGTATTTCTTTGTGTCGAAACATACCGTTTGATTGTTTGTGCACAGTTATGGACCGAACTCTTGTCGCGACCTGCAAGGACTCTATTGGCTGGATGTTCTCTAAGCTGGACACAAACAGTGACCTGTATCTGGATCAAGCTGAGCTGTCTGCCATTAATCTGGACAAGTATGAAGTGTGCATACGGCCCTTCTTCAACTCCTGTGACTCCTACCGGGATGGCAAAGTCTCCACAGCCGAGTGGTGCCTCTGCTTTTGGAGAGAAAGTGAGTTTTTAGTATCTTAATACAATTAAACCAGGCCTTAAAGGAAAATTCTGTCATTAAGTACTCACCCTCATGTCATTCCGAACCCGTAAGACCTAAGTTCATTTTCAGAGCACAAATTAAGATATTTTTGATGAAATCCAAAAGCTAGTAAGAAGGTAGAAAGGTAGTAAGGACATCGACAGGTGAAAAGTCCAGGGCAATCAGAAGGGAGACACGACTATAAACAAGACTAAACTGGAGACAGGATACTTGGAAATGGCTCCGTACTTGTGGCTAACACTAGGTGAGTGCTAAACGCTCAACAATACTCTGCAATAGGAGAAGGAAGTCCAAGGCTTATATAGTGTGTCTGATTGGATGCAGCGGTGTATGTGTAATCAGCGCAATGGATGATGGGAAACCTAGTCCGGGGTGTGGTGCAACAGTCTGTGTAATTTGAATGTCAATGGAATAAGAGGGCGACATCTGGTGGTGAGCGGACCGAAGGCCACAAGCCAGATACGTGACAATGAATTTTATAATAACATAATTAATTATTCTATATACTACCAAATATTCAGTACACTACTATTGAAAAATGTAAATATTTTTACATTTATTGAGTCTCTTATGCAAAAATACAGAAAAACAGTTACAGTTATAATTTAAAATAACTTTTTATATATTTTTGAATGTATTTTCAAATGTAATTTATTCCTGTGATGCAAAGCTGAATTTTCAGCAGCCATTACTCCAGTTTTCAGTGTCAAATGGTCCTTCAGAAATCATTATCTTTATTATCTGACGAATCTTTTTTTGCCACAAAGAACCTTTTGTGAATCAGAAAGGTTCTTCAGATGCTAAAGGTTTTTTATGGAACCATTTAGACAAAAAATGTTCTTCTATGGCATCGTGAAGCACCTTTATTTTTAGGAGTGTATTATCAGCGCAATACATATATTTACAAAAAATCTGAAAGAATATCTTAGTTCCAAATCCTAATCAATAGTGCCAACCCTGACTAAAATTAGATGGCATTTTAGTAAAACTGGCTAAAACCAAAATGAGAGAATATGGCATGGCAAAAATGTTGACTAAACTGACAAAATATTTTCATTCAGAGGCAAAAACTCAAAAAAGTAACACTGGAAAGAAATTATTTTGGCAATGAAAACATTACACTTAAAATCAGCTCTAACTGGGATCATTGCCTCAGCATTGCATATTTGTGCCCTGCACCCTGCTGGTCAGTGCCACGGTCCACAGTTTGCTCTGCTTGGTTATATCAGCGTGACAGAAGGGGGACACATGGCCGAACATTAGTGCCAGTGCTAGTCCGTGTCTGAGCGTGTTCAACACTGCTTCAGAGAGTTGGGGCTTTCAAATCTGAAATGATGTTTGAATTGGATTTGAGGGGCATATTTGGTTATCATTACAAAAGCCCAGAAGACGATACGGCATGCAAAGACCCGACCGATAGCAAAGAGCATTTATTTTACGTCAGCACGCACTGGACTGGCATTAAAGATAAAGAAGACACCAATCGGTGGAGGCAGGGCTTTAGAAAAATCCATCTGTGTGCTGAGAGTTCTGCAGACTCATGCCACTAACTCATTCAGTTTGCATTGGATTAAGTTTAATTGGTTTTCTAAATATAATCAAACATTAAAGCGGGGAGGGGGAACCGTATGTTTGGATTATTGTAATCCAAATCTTTCATTTTCTCTACAAACACCCCCTTTGGATAGAAAATGAGAGATGGGAGAGCTGGAGAAGGCGTAAATTGACCTTTAGCTGTTTGTGGCATGTGGAGAGAGTGATTTAGAGTTTTCATTTTGACGAGATGCATAAGTCTGGAGGAATTGCTATTCAGTGTGTGTTGCTAGGGTGACTGACAGTCAGTGTGTGTGTGTGTCAGCGGGGGAGAGCGTAGGTCTGTTTGCATGTGCATGTGTTTTTCGGCAACATGCTCTACATATTAATGAGATTCGTCAGTGTGTGAGTGTGTTCTTTTGTTTGAGGAATTCCTTTGAGTGTGTGTGTGTTTACTTAAACCATGGAGCATGGCAAGTTTCTTGACACAAACAGGCTTATGCTCCACTGTGCATCGCACTGGAGGGGCACAGAGCTGTATCTTAGCAGTATCTTTACACACACACACACTAAACCAGCCTGGCTCTTGTTTGATGTGATTCTGCTCACGATATGTGGCTGGGCACTCTCATCTCTCCTGGGTAGGGCACAGTTGCTTTTGGCCTGTCACGCTTTGTCTTCCCCTTGTATTTCCCCCGGTGGATAGGAAATGGCCATTGCAGAGGGAAAAACAACATCAGTGTTGGTTGTTGACAGCCTGCTCAGCCTCAAACTCTCTGGGACTAAACCAGACGGGCAGTCAGACAGAAACCCGCTGCATTTTTTTAGACCTGACCTCCTCGGCCCTCACATACAGCTGTGAAACATGATAGTGTTGAAGCACTGGCGAATATTCCAGTATGTGCTGCACTGATTTATTTATGAAAGGAAACGTTCTGTCATCATTTAGTAACCTTTGTGTCATTCCCGAACCTGTATGACTTTCTTCCCTATGTGGAATACAAAAGAAGATATTTGGGAGAATGTCCAGGCTGCTCTTTTCCATACAATGGAAGTAAATGGGGACTAGGGCTGTCAAGCTTCAAAAAGGACCATTGAAGTGGTTTGTACAACTTGTGTGCTACTTTCCAAGTCTTCTGGATTCAGACTTGCATAATGTGTGTGATGACCAAAACTGTTGGATAGCAGTTGTGTGCGATATGTATCTGAAATAATATTGTAATTTCAATTGAAACAGGAAGACAGGGCGGAACATATCAAGCAGTCCCGCCTCCGTTTTAAAATAGCCAACAGTGTTTTGTTTATATCACAGCTTGGGCCAGAGCAGCCACATTTGAGAGTGTATGACAGCCACATCTCATCCATATTGCTATAAAATATAGCACTCAATGTAAAATTCAAATATGTTTTCCACACTATCCACTCCTTGCTGTCACGTCTCTGGACCAGAGCAGGCTGTGCACACTGCGGCGGTTCATGTCACACAGCACAAAACCAGATTTCTTTTGCCCAAATGGAAAGCATATTTACGCTGTCTGAATCATTGCCTGTCCCCTATATAGTACACTACGTGCCATTCTCTGTATGGAAAATACTAACACTAACTCACTGAACATGCGACCAATTTGCAGCTTCAGTGTCTATTTACAGTGCACGGGGCGGGAGGCTTTGGATTCTAGAGGGCATTTGATTGGACAGAAAGTTTGATGAGAAGCTGAAGTGCAGGGTGATGTCATCAAAATCATTGATTAATTTTAGCGGAAGTTGGAGACTAAGTTTTAAATGCTTATATGTTGTAAATGAGAATTTTGTCATCGTTTAGGAGCACACTAGCTTATAGATAAACTTAAAGGAGAAGTTCACTTCCAGAACTAAAATGTACAGATAATGTACTCACCCTGTTGTCATCAAAGATGTTCATGCCTTTCTTCAGTTGTAAAGAAATTATGTTTTTTGAGGAAAACATTTCAGGAATTATCTCAGTGTAATGGACTTCAATGGTGCCTGCATCCAAAATGCAGTTTCATTGCAGCTTCAAAGGGCTCTAAATGATCACAGCCGAGAAATAAGGGTCTTATCTAGCAAAACCATCGTCATTTTAAAAAAAAAAGAAAAAAAAAAAATTAACCTCAAATGCTCATCTTGTCTAGCTCTGCGATACACGTGTACTCTGTGTAATCCGGGTCAATACAGTTAGGACATGTCAAAAAACTCCCATCTCATTTTCTTTATCAACTTTAAAATTGTCCTACATCACTGTTTTACCTTTTTTTGTAAAGGCCTTCTTTGCATGTTCACTTTGTAAAACACAGAGTCAGTACTTCTGCAGCGATGTAGGATGATTTTGAAGTTGGAGGAGTTTTTCGACATACCCTAACTGTATTGACCCAAATTACACAGAGTGCGCATTGCAGAGCTAGATAAGACAAGCATTTGAGTATATACATTTTTTTTGTTTTTGTTTTTTTTTTTTTTAGAAAATTACAGTTTTTTTCGCTAGATAAGACCCTTATTCCTCGGCTGGGACTGTTTAGAGCCCTTTAAAGCTGCATTTAAACTGCATTTTGGACGTTCAAACTCTCGGGCACCATTGAAGTCCACTATATGGAGATAACTCCTGAAATGTTTTCCTCAAAAAAATTTATTTCTTTATGACTGAAGAAAGAAAGGCATGAACATCTTGGATGACAAAGGGGTGAGTATCTGTACATTTTTGTTCTGGAAGTGGACTTCTCCTTTAAGGCTGATGTATTAAAAACCATAAAACTTAAATTTGGATTTCATGGGGACTTTAAAAAGATTATAGGTAAGGTTAGAAAATGTGAGCATTCATAATGTTTTTATGCATGGTGAATAAGTAAGGA
>JAHKKF010515334.1:6849-22388 GCA_019740295.1 Labeo calbasu
TAGTGCATTTTTATGTCTGTGTTCAAAAATGGGAGTGACAGTTAAAGGGTTTAGGTCCCATTCATCAAGATACTCCTTTACCCCACCCTTGAATTTATCCATTTACTATATCAATGAATAAAGTCAAGTCCTGCCCTATAATTTATCACATTCTAAAACCGGTTTCACATTTTGAAATTTGTCAGCATAAGTCAGCCAAAACTTCTGTTACATGACTTTAAGTTTGTTAAGCAGAGCATGGACACTAATTTTGAGACGTTGTGAAATCAAAAATCAAAATGGCAAGATCCACTAGAGGTTTGCTTCCCTTTCGAGGAACTCGAACTGTGTCCTCTAGAGGTCGCTATGGGGAACGTCTCCTACGTGGTCCATGTCTGAAGCTATATACAAAAACTACACGGTACTGGCCGGTGACAGCCTATGACGTCACTGCCGGCGTGACTCGTCACTGCTGGCGCGCCATACCAGCGCGACCGCATTGTATAAAAGGGCGCTGGTTGAACACAACATCCTCTTTTTCATCTTCAGCAACTGTTTTGTTTAAAGCCTGCAAATTCTCCCGGTAAGCTTTCTCTTCTTACCTATTATGGCCAGCACTAGCAAGGCATTTAAGAAGTGTGCGGATCCGTGTCCTAGATTCTTGACACCAGATGACACACACGATCTTTGCGTCATGTGTTTGGGCGAGGAGCCTCCTGCCCCGCGTATGCTGAGCTGTTGGAGGTTATGGAACGCGCCACGGCAAGGTTGGATCTGCCGTGGAAGCGGGTTAAAAAGATGGCGCCGCGGGGTCGTCTTGACGAGCGTTTCCTTTCTGACCATAACCCCCCAGCTCAAGTGAGCCTTCCATTCCTTCCCAATCTCCATTCTGAGGTTGTGAAGGCATGGAATAAGCCATTTTCTTCACGCATTCATTGATTCCAGCAGACTAGTTATGCTAATATTGAAGGAATGCGTGAAAATGGCTATGAGAGGATGCCTCCTATTGAAGAGACGCTTGCTAGCTATCTCTCCTTAGGTGAAGCATCATCTCTTAAGGCTCCCTCCCTGCCAACCGAGCCCCTTCAGAGAACATCTTGCTTGAATGGCAGGGCATACGTGGCAGCGGGTCAGGCTGTGGCCTCTTTGCACACGATGCTTCAGGCCTATCAGGCTGACCTGCTGAAGGACCTGGATAAGGGGCTTTCCCCTGATGAGGTAGCGGAGCTGCGTCGTACCACGGATTTGGCTCTCCGGGCCACCAAGCAGGCCGCTACTGCCATGGGCAAATCTGTGGCGGCCATGGTGGTTACGGAGAGGCATCTCTGAGTAAACCTGGCTGACCTCGGGAAGAAAGAGAAGGGCTTTCTCCTCGACGCGCCGGTTTCGCCCTCTGAGCTTTTCGGTACTTCCGTTGAGACGGTGATCGAGAAGTTTAGGGAGGCGAAGGCGCACTCTGCTGCTTTCAGAACCTTCATTCCTCGAAGGACCAGGTCTGAGCCCGAACATCAAAGGGGTCCTGGCCTGTCCCGGTCTGAGGATTGGAGACAGGCTCAGAAGACTAGTCTTGCGGCCCTTGCCCCTCCTCCACCTGCGGGTGGTTCCAGGAGATAGCGCGGGCTGAGGGGAGGTCGTCAAGATTTGAGAGAAGTGGTCCAGGCGAGGCGTTCCCAACGTTCTCTTCCGGACCAAAGTAAAAAATAACATCTACTCACCTTCCTCTCGGGGTGGTAACATCGGCCCTCACCTCCCCTCTTTAATTCCCCTGCTGGGCTAAAAACTGCAGTCTCCTACTGCTGGACCACATGATGTGCTGGGTTTTTTTCTATTTTTTATAGAACAGCCTTACCGATGGTCCGGACTTTATCTAAGTCCCTGTGTAAACTGTTTCGATGAACCATGCTTGAGGACCATGGTGGGTGAGTACGATCCTTTTCTTCTTATCATTGTATTGATATCTGTTATTAAGCCTCTTGGCTTGTGTTGCAGTATGTACGGCTGGGCTTTTGTGTTCTTCCTATGTTTCAGGGTAGGACGCTCACCTGTGGATGGGACCCCTGGATGCTGTTGATATCTCCATCCTAGATCAGGGTTGGAGGATTTGCCTACTTTTCTGCAGCTGAACCACTAGATACTACAAGGTAGTTCTTGTACGTTGGGTCCCTGCTACATTACTGCAACCCCAGGGCTTGTCGATCTCCATTCAGGCAACCTTCAGCATATCACATGCTTTCTGCTCACTTTTATTTCCTCCAGGACTTGTTCTGTTCTTCTTCTAGGTAAGCTCTCAGAAGTTTCCTCACGAGATGCCCCTGACATCTCTGGCTGAATGCATTGTTCTCTTCTCATGCCTCACCCTGAGGGGCCTCCTGTTGCTGAGCTATTCACCCATTCCTTATGCTTCAAGGTGTTTCTGCAGAAACCCCTTTTTAGTGCTGACTCTGAGGAGCAGCAGCCTGTCTAAAGGCATGGTTAGGCCTATTCTGTTCATACACACCTGAGGGTTGGCTAGAACAGGGCCCACGCTTTCTTTTGAGAAAGAAAGCACGGACTACTTGGGTTGATATAGCTAAGCCCCTCTTTGGCAGGGCATGACGATGCCTCTTTCTAGTCATTGCTGGTTGCCCTGGGTAGGCTCCCCTCCATGGAGGGCTAGCCTTGGTGCTCGCCTCAGCTACGGGCTGAAGGTTCTAGAACACTTTATCGAATATGAGTTGATTTTCAACTAATTCTTCTAAAGAACGACTCGACTCCCCCTTGATGCTGGATCTCGTTCTATACCCCCTTCTGGATACTCATCTCAGGATAGGGTAGTGCTCACCTCATAGGAACGAGGTGTTCCAGAGCACACTATCCTTCGGTAGAGTGGATAGATTCTCCCCTTCTGGGGGGGGGTCAGGTACCTTCCTTAAGCCCGCTGATGCTCCATGATGACCTCATCGGATAATCGGCCGCTTGCTGCCGCCCAATGTGTTTTTCCTCCCATCACATTATGCATGTATGGAAGATGTACCACCCTATTTGGGTATTTCAGGCCTTTGCCTCCTGGAGCCTCATAGAATCAGCAACCTAGGTCTTTAGACCTCTTCTGTAGCCTTATGTTGTCTTTCTGACATGAGATGAGCAGGCTGTGCTTCCCTGCTATGCAAGGTCATTTAAGCAAGCCTTTTTTGGGCAGAGTGGGTAGGTCCTTCCCTCTGTAGTAGGTTAGGTACATACCCTACAGCTGCTGTGCGTCCCATCGTTGTCACATTGGATAAGTCGGCTTGCTACCACCCAATATGTCTCTGCTTCTGTCACATTAGCGTGTACGGAAGTTGTACTACTCCCTATGGGTATCCAAGGCTTTCTGGAGCTTTATGATTTCGGCAGTACAGGTCACTAACCTTGTTTCTGCCCTTATATCCCTCCTGTTAGGAGATGAGCATGGCAGTGCTTCCCTCTCTAATAGGGCCTTATAAGTACACCGTTCCTAGTAGAACGTACAGAGGTCCTCCCCTCTGTTGGCGAGGTATCTACCCTGTGGCTGCTAAATGCTCGCCTTGGTTACTGAGATTGAGCTTTCATCTCATCGGACAAATCGGCCGCTTGCTGCCGCCCGATGTGTTTTACCTTTCGCCACTTGTGTGTGCGGAAGCTGCTCTGACCCATTGGGGCCTTCTGGAAGCCCCGTAGACAGCAGGTTTTCCCTGCCCCAGCGATGTTTCTCCTGACATTGCATGAGCTTGACAAATGCTCCCCTCACTGAGGGTCTTCTGTGAGCATGTCACTCTCAATTGGAGCTCATAAGTTCCTCTCTATGCCGAGAGAAGGACCTCCGCTCCCTATGGCTCTGTTCCAGGTGGTAGCCCCTGGTGGGATGATGTAAGTCAGCTTTCTTTGCTCCTCTCAGAGATGAGGGTCTTCTGTGAGCATGCTGTACTCTGTTGAGCAACCAGATTTCTCTTCTCTTGAGAATTTTATCTCCTCTGCTCCGGGGCATCCCATTCAGGCCGCTCATACTGAGCTTTGTAGTGCTCTCCTTTTCTGCAGAAGGGTCGCTTTGAGCACGATTCTGCTCCCTGAGTGCTTAGAACCTCCCTTTTTGGGATTTGTGTTCTCTGCTTCCCAGAGCCTCTTCTTGAACGGTACTTCAGTGTCCAGGCTCGCCGGACACATTCTAAAATCCACGTTGTGGTAAGAACGCACACTAGCTTCTTGTGTTCTTTCTGAAATCCTGTGTGGTGGGGATCACGCGTTTTAGCTTCGTACCCTTTCTTGAGATGTTCGGCCCCGGAACCTTGGGCCACACTCGACTTATGTATCGCTTTGATACTTCTGAACGGGGTGCTGATGACCTGCCCTGCCAGCCCTTCGAGCAAGGTCACACAAGCGGTAGGTAACCCCCTGTTGACAAGCCAAGGTCTAGACTACTGTCCTAGACTATAGGCTATATCCCTTAAAGGAATCTCTTTCTGATTCCAAGTCTGAGCTCTGCCCTACAGCCAGGTTTCGTAGCTGGGTCCTTACAGGTAAGTTCTTGGGTATGCAGCTCAGGCCTTTGGCCGAAGGAATTAAATCACTAACAGCCGCCTGGATGTCTTTTGGGGCAGCTCCCCTTACTTAGGTGGAGCTGGTACTTAGTGCTCGCCTTTTGTGTCTGGCTTGCACTCCCCTCAGTATGGCAGCGTGGGTATAACCGTTCCCCATAGCGACCCCTAGAGGACGCAGTTCGACTTCCTCGAAAGGGAACGTCTCAGGTTACGTATGTAACCCTGGTTCCCTGAGAAGGGAACGAGACACTGTGTCCTATAGACTCGTGGCCATGCTTCGGACACAAGCTTCAGATGAAGAAGAGGATGTTGTGTTCAACCGGCGCCCTTTTATACAATGCGGTCGTGCTGGTATGACGTGCCAGCAGCGACGAGTTGCGCCGGCAGTGACGTTATAGGCTGTCGCTGGCCAGTACCGTGTAGTTTTGTATATAGGTTCAGACACGGGTCACGTAGGAGACGTTCCCCATAGTGACCTCTAGAGGACGCAGTGTCTCGTTCCCTTCTCAGGGAACCAGGGTTACATACGTAACCTGAGCCGTTTTCTTACATTTCAATTGACATTGCGTTTTTCCAGTTGTAAAGGTTAAAAACAGGGGTGCCCAAACTCAGTCCTGGTTCTCCTTGTTTAGCTGGTTCAGGTGTGTCTAATTGGGGCTGGAGCTAAACTCTGTAGGACACCGGCCCTCCAGGACCGATTTTGGGTACAAACAGTAGTGTTTCTTTGGACTCGGACTCGACTCGGACTCGGCCCTTTGGGACTCGGATTGAGTCCGACTCGGCCCATTTTGGACTCGGACTCGTCTCGGACTCGATTGGTTAAAGACTCGGACTCGACTCGACTTAGGTGGACACGAACCCAACACTATTAATAAGAATAATTTATATTTAATGCATTCAGTAAAAATTGTGCAGTGTTTTATTTTTACATTTATTACTTCATTAAATGCCTGTAGTAGGCTATTTCTGTATTAGCCTTTACTATATAGACCTATCTAAAAATGTAAAAAACTATTTAATTAGTATTTTTGATTAATATTATTATTTCTGTCATGACAACTCTCAGAGGGATTGGCATGGTAACGTACATGCTACTGACTTGCTACTGCCAATATATCCACAACACGCTGCTGTATATAAGAAGTATTGCTGCTGCACATATAGCATATCTGAATAACCCCCATAGCATACATGAATCACCTTGTAGCAGATCTATACGGGTGGAGCTGGGGAAAGTGGAGGGTTTCTGAATCATGCTGCAAAACTGCTCACAGCTAGCACTAGTCATATATTTGAATGTTGAGCAGTGAGCTCATCGGCTACTGATACGGGAGAGAACCAATCAGCTTATATCTATAAAAAAATATCTATAAAAAAAAGCTTGAGAACATTTAACTTACATTAGTTTAGTTGTTTGCTGTTGTATAGAAGTTAATGTTTTTTGGGTGGCAGCTTCTAACTTGTTTGTAACGTCTTTGTGGCAATAGATTTTATGGGTCCAAAACCATCTTGGGTGTGCGTTATTTTCTAATAATCTAATAATTATGAGTTGGCTGTGAGTCATGGAAGGTACACATAGGGCCTTTATACACTGTGCATGCCATTGTAAAGACTAGGTTTATCCCTCACAGCCTCATTTTCATGCAACTAACATCCATCTAACCATTTGTCATATGAAACCTATGCAAAACACACGCAGCCATAAACAGAGATAAGATATGCATTTTCTGCTCTTCAGGTCCTATTTACCAAGCTACCGTCCCACCCCCAGCTTGAATATTGAATATACTGTTAAGTTGGACTCTGATTCAACTCAGTCTCTGGTCTGAGTCTGACTCGGCCCATTTTCTTTAAGTATCACTCATCACTCATGGGTCACAGATTGTTACAATTTAACAGGCTGTAATTTTATAAAATATTTATATCATATTTATAAAGATGAATCTTTTCATTACATTTTTATGGTGCCGTTATATTTAGTTTTTCTATCTGAATTTTGAGGGAAATCCTTTAATAGACTGTTTAATGGTAGGTTCTGTTAATATATTTTTTTTTAAATATAGCTGCTTAAAAGAATTAGAAGCCCAGACTCTGTCTCCCTTATATCTATAAAAAAATATCCACTTTATGAGAATTTACTTAATGAGAATGTCTATGGAAATTGTATGCAAATATTTTCCTTATTAAAACAAAAATGGTCAAAGTACAGATTCTGAATACAAGGAAATCAAGTATTTCTTATTTTAGGAAGAATGATTTAACTGTTTATTACCTTGAGTTATTTGTTGTTCTCCACCATTCAGGCCATACATCATGATCAGAAGTAGTAGAAGTGTCATATCTTTAGCTCTCTGGGACATCTTAGGATTTATGGAGGTAAGAATACAGACATGGAAATCACAAATGTTATATATACACTACTAGTCAAACGTTTTTAAAACAATGAGATTTTATATATATATATATATTTTAATAATTCTCTTCTTTTCACCAAGCCTGCATTTATTATTAGAAATTATAGAAATTAATACTTTTATTTAGCAGTGATGCTTTAAATAGATCAAAAGTGATGATTAAGACATTTATAATGTTACAAAATATTTATATTTCAGCTAAATACTGTTCTTCTGAACTTTCTATTCATCAAAGAAATTAAAAAAAAGAAAAAAAAACTCAGCTGTTTTCAACATAATAATAAATGTTTTTGACAGCAAATCAGAATATTACAATGATTTCTGAGGGATCATGTGACTGTAGTAATGATGCTAAAAATCAGCTTTGAAATCACAGGAGTAAATTACTTTTTAAAATGTATTCAAATAGAAAACTCTCTCTACATATGTTTATACCCCAAAAGTAACTATTTTAATACAATACAATATATTACTTGACGTAATATATTTAAATGGCATAATAATACAAACACTCCAAAATGAACCTAGAAGAATCTACTTACCTGATTTTCTAGCAGGTCGAAGTGGTGACAGCTCTGTATGGAAGGTTCAGAATTCACACTGAGAGTTGATCATCAGCCATACTCAAATTTTGTGGCTTCAGATATATCCAATAAGCTCTAGTGTCAGCAGTTGGCACTTTGTATTTATGACTAGTCTAGACAATAATGACCATACTTTATGATGTTTGGGACTTTTTCCGACAGTCCACCTTATTTTTCCTGTAGAGTGGGCGGGGCCATATCTAGGGTGAATTAAGGGTGATTGGGACATAAGGTAAAATAGGACAGTATAACTATACAGAATTTATTTTCTCACCTAAATAGGTGTAAGACCACCCCTGCGTTCAGCCCTGACAAAACGTTGCAAAGCGTTTTTTAAACGGAAACGGTGATGCGTTGAACACCCTGTTCTGATGACGCAAGAACTGCAACTATGGCAGCTGAGAAGGCCATTCTTCG
Organism: Labeo calbasu; assembly: GCA_019740295.1. Lineage (NCBI taxonomy): Eukaryota > Metazoa > Chordata > Actinopteri > Cypriniformes > Cyprinidae > Labeo > Labeo calbasu. The sequence continues at coordinate 14,776 of JAHKKF010515334.1, forward strand.
TGTTCTTTTTGAAGAATTTTCGGAGCCTGATGAAGTCGGTATAAATACGTGTTTAATAGTGTAAAATACACTCGATGTTACAGTCACTGCCCTTGCCGTCCAGAAAAAAAGAGAATATGCCAATCGAGTGAGGGGATTTGTGGAAACTATGGTTCCAAATTATTGTGATCCAACATTTGCCTTGCATTTGAAAAGACAAACATTTGAGGTGAAGGATAATCCACTTCTTACCTTTGAGACTGTGTTCTGTATGATCTGTATGACCTTATTATTTTTATTGTGAGTAATAATTAGGCTTCTCATTATTGCTGATCACTGTTGTTGTGCTGTGATATTGTAATATTTACCATTATATAATCAGAAGAGTATAGAAAAGTTTATAAAAGTGTCACTCCACAATACAATAGCAAAATATATAAATATTAGGGGTGTAACAATACATTTATTCGTACCGAACCGTCACAGAACAGGCATCTCGGTTCGGTGCATGAGGCCTTACAACGAATACAGGCAATTTACCCTCAATCCAGAAGGAAGCACCCGCAGTAATGCAACTGTTTGATAACCGACCGCAGAAGAACAGTGAATGCCAGGAGTTGCGAACTTGAAAACAAAGCCCACTAGACAGTGAACATGTGCTGATTCTAAACGCATCTCCCACTGACAAAGGAGTATAACGTTACTTTAAAGGGGTCATCGGATGACCATTTGATATGATTCTTTAGGGTCTTAATGAAAAGTCTATAATATACTTCGGTTAAAAATTCTCAAAGGTTGTAAAACAACACCCTTTTTACCTTGTCAAAATGAGCTCTGCAAAGATCATCCCATTCTGAGGGATTGTTCCTTTAAATGCAAATAAGCTCTGCTCGTCCCGCCCCTCTCTTCTCTCTGTGGAGTGATGAGCTGCTCGGAGAGACTGTTTACCTTAGCTGCATTTAGCGCGTTTAGCCGCTAAACTTGCTAACTAGCACGTTATTAGGAAAGGTGATTGCAGAGATTCATAAAAAAAAAAAAAAACCTTGTACTCACTTCTGCTGTAGGTGAAACTGTATCACGCATGATTTGCGCGAACACAGACGCATTTATGTAGATCGGAAACGCATTCTCTTCACAAACAAACATAATCCACTGCATCTTCAGGGGTTCAGACGTCGGGAGTAAATGACGAAAAAAGGTGGAAAAAAATGTAATTTGTACTACTGTCTGTTTAAAATAAATGAAAAGAAACCTAGCATAGAATTTTTTTTTTTCTTTTGTACTGAAATCGTATCGAACCGTGACCCTCAAACCGAGGTACGTACCGAACCGTGACATCTGTGTACTAATAAATATGTATAGTATTTTTGTTACATCAATCAGTGTCTCTTTAACACAGTGTGGTTTATATACATGTTGCTGCTGATTGGGCTGACATTTTTGACACACCCACCAAACAAGAGAAAACATATCTCAAACCCCATTGCACACCGTTGCACACGGTTTCCAGGAAACACGTCGTTCAACACGGAAATCATAGCAAAACGTTGGGCACAGGTGTGAGCTTGAACGTGCCCCACATAATTAAAATGGGATGCCTTCATTGGTGTGTCATCTTGTAGGTGGGTGGGGCATGCATCAAACAGGAAGTTGACCATGAAACGCATGAACAGAGGAAAATGACATAAGCTTTTTTGCTAGTTTTCATAATAAGGCCCTAAAATTGTCATAGCTACTATATTATACAAAGTTTTGATGGAAACATAAATATGATGCACTACTTCTACATCAGTAAAAAAGTGTTAATATCATGTTTTTATTTTCCGAATTAGGTTGTTTTTATTTTGTCCCAACCACCCAAACACAATTTGTTTTCAATGACTTTTGGACTTCGGGCCTTCTCTTACCTCAGTTACCTTTGTTGTACTGTATACATTTTGATTTATGATAAATTTATGAGCTGAGAAATAAAGTTGAACAGAAATAAACATGGGCATTTAATGACGATGAACAGAAAAGAAAATATTGTTAATAAAATTATAATAAAGTATGAACTAACTTGTGCAATACAGTAAATATTCTTACAATACCTTAAATCAATAACAAAATGTGCTGTAAAATGTTATACATTTTTTTAATAACATTTTTGGCTCAGTTTACAGAAAAGTATATGCCACACATCCTTTCATTCTAATATAACATTGTTTCCTCCTCAAATGGGTATAGTTAACATCTTCAGTATTACATAAATATATAATGTGTTGGGCTGATGTTTTAAATTTATGGCAAGAAACCTTTGTTAGGTTAGTTCACCCAAAAATCATTGCATGGGTGGGTGTTTCTCTTCATCAGTCCAAAACAAGTCTAATAAAGTGCATCCATCCATAATAAAAAGTGCATCACATGGCTCCGGGGGGTAAATAAAGACCTCCTGTAGTGTTTTTTTGTCAGAAAAATATCCATATCTAAAACATAATAATCACTTGCTGATTATGACGTGCATGCGCTGGTTTGTTTACAGGAGGAAAGGAAGGAAAGTTTCCTTACTTTAGCAAAGGAAAACCAGCCTCCTCTTGGTTTATATTGAAATCCTCTGCCATTTTCCTTTACAAATCCTCGTTTTAAACTTCTAATTCGTGACCTTTTTTTTGTTTTGATCCCTCCACTTCCTGCGCGGCATGCGCAATGCTCACGTAATACGTCATCCGCCTGAACCTGCTTCTGGGTATGACCAGCAGGCACAAGCTAGATTAAAGTGATTCTTATGTTTTAAATATAGATATTGTTCTTACATAAATAAATTGATTCGCTACAGGAGGCCTTTATTCACCCAATGAATAATGTGTTATCTTAATTATGGACCCACTGGTTTGTAGTGCAAATAGTTGAAACCTTTGATTCACGTTGTTATTCTTCTCGTTATTTCCGTATAGCGACTAATGAAGTAGAAGTCTCTCCCATAGGCTTACATCCATGGTAAAGAAAAAGGTAGAAAACAGACTGCGGTTAAAAACATCACAATAATCCACATGACTCCATACCACCAATTAAGGTCTTATGATATACAAAGCCACGTTTGTAAGAAACAAATTAATCATTAATCATTACATTAAGCCACTTCTGGCCACAATACCAGTCCATCAAAATCCACTCTATATTTGTTTATAACTGTTGGACTGTTTTAATTTGTAAATGGTTCTCGCCTGATTCAGATGACTTTTCCACTGGAGAAAGCAATATTATGGGTAAAGGACTCTTGATCTGACAGCATCAATTCACTGCAGAGGGTCCATAAGTGACCCAGTGATGTAATGCTAAATACCTGTTCTGATAAAGATACAAACTCATCCTGGATGGCCTGAGGGTGGGTAAATTTATTTATTTGTGATTAAAAAGTTAAAAAAGTTAAAAGATTTATTGGCCATGCACCACTGGACCACTAGAGCTTATCATTAGTTGGTGGTTTAGTATATGGTAGAGATAGCCCTGGTCTGGGGTTTGTTTTGTGTTTGTTTTGCTGTAGACCGGAATATTTCTGTATGACCGTATTGGGTCTGGTCTATACCACCGCTTGCATACTGTGGCTTATTCTGGTTAACAAACACCCACTTAGACAGAAAGGCTGTCAGGCTGATTGTGATTAATCATGATCTATTTACATGCACTGTATGTGCCATTTGAGAAAGTTCTTGCTAGTTCAAAAATGTACTTTATAGTCTTGTATTTAATGTGCAGTAGACATAAACTATGAGCGGCTCGATGATGCGCAGCCTGAGACATAGGCTAAATTCAAACTAGCATATTATACTCTATACTGTTTCTGACATTGTAGAGTATACTGTACAAATACGGTGCTCCAAAGTCAGGGTAATGTTTTACTGATCTTCCACTGTTCGTGACAAGGGACTGCCTTTATGAGACCTGTGGTCATTTACTCAACCAGCTCATTCAAAACCACAACTGTGTGTTGCTCAGAGACACTCAACAAGATGATCCTGCTTTGGCTTTTCTTTAAAAGTGTTTAAATGAGACAAGCTCAAGTGTTCATGCAAGAACTTGACGTGTTTGCACAAGACCTGTGTTCGCGTAGCTTCATTCACAATGGAAAATAACATTTTCTGCTTTTACCTAGTGTCAGCCATCGTGTTTCACTAAAGCCAGACTAATGTCATTTATTGAAGTCAGAAGCCTGAGGACCAGCATCGGCCTTCGCTGTTTCTAATGAATGTTAACCTGTTTGCTTCACGTGCATTTTTATGAAAATCCTGTGCAAATATCTTCCTTGGAAGAAAACCACGGTCCCAAAACACAAATTTTGAATACAAGGTATTCAAATATTCTAACAAATTAAGCATTTCATATTTCAGGAAGAGAGATTTTTGTGCTTTAGCAAATGTAGTTAATTATCTACAAGAAAGTGTGACTGCTTGGTTACTAACATTCTGCAAAATATTATTATGGGAATGTGATCTTTTTTTCCCTTTTTTTTCATAATGAATCCAATGCAAATTGTTAACGGCAACATTTGAATGAATTTGCCTATTGCGTATTGGTTTCATGAAAAATAATCTGTAATGTGCAGTGCTGTGTTAAGGCGTTGTGTCATTCCAAATGTGTACGTCTTTCATTTCTGTCGATATTTGATATAAAAATACTCCCTATGCCATTCCAGACACATATGACTTTACTTATTCAAATTAACACAACTGAAAACAATCTCTCTCAGTTTCTGTCAGAGTCTATTTACTGTAAATGATTATAAGTCCTGAAGTGATGATGCTCCAAAAACACGCACAGACATTATGACAGTAGACTGATAAAAGACCCCAGTTATAATAGTAGGTCTATAAAATATGAATATTTTAAACCTTTTTATTATAAGACATGGCTTTTTTCATCACATTTTTTTTGGTAAACTGTTCCTTTAAGTAAACGTTTCCTGTTATGGGAACAAGTCGATGGTTTGATGTTATCATAATTTGATAATATTCTTGGTGCCTAATTGGTAAGATGACACTTTCTGCTTGCTGTGCCAACCTGAAATCTCTACGACATGATTTACAGTGAAAAAAAAAAACATTTTCAAACAATGACTTACTATATAATTAATTATTCAACAGTGTTTACTCATTTGGTTAGTGCTGAATTTGCGCTAACCTTGTAGGTTAAGTTCTGTGGTCTAGGAAAAGAGGTAAAGAAGACTTATGTTAAAGGGTTACTCTACCCCAAAATGAAAATTTTGTCATTAATCACTTACCCCCATGTCGTTCTAAATCCGTAAAAGCTTCGTTCGTCTTCGGAACACAATTTAAGATATTTTGGATGAAAACCGGGAGGCTTTTGACTGTCCCATTGACTGCTAGGTAAATACCACTGTCAGGACCAAGAAAAGTATGAAAGACATCGTCAAAATAGTCCATCTAACATCAGTGGTCCAATCTGAATTTTATGAAGTGACGAGAATACTTTTTGTACGGCAAAAAAAAGATTTTATTCAACAATTCGTCTTCACTTCAGTGTAGCACCATTTTGGAGCGTATCCGCTGGATGCAAACTTTGTACGCTGGATACACTGTTTTCGTTTAAATCAAAGTGTAAATATACGAAGAAAATGTATCTGTGTAGTGTGGCTGACACAGAATGGCGTAACCAGTTTGCGTCCAGCGGATACTCTCCAAAATGGCACTATGCTGACAAATTGTTGAATAAAATCGTTATTTTTGTTTCTTTGCGTAAAAAAGTATTCTCGTCGCTTTATAAAATTCAGATTGATCCACTGATGGCAGATGGACTATTTTAACGATGTCTTTCATACTTTTCTTGGTGTTGAAAGTGGTATTTACCTGGCAGTCAATGGGACAGTCAAAAGCCTCCCAGTTTTCAAATATCTTAAATTGTGTTTCAAAGATGAACAAAGCTTTTACGGGTTTGGAACGACATAGGGGTAATTGATCAATGACAAAATTTTCATTTTGGGGTGGAGTAACCCTTTAACCTCAAAAAATTCCATTATTCATTGTAAAAATACTGAGCAGCCTAATTCTTAGCATTAGTTGGGATCACAAAAAGTCTTACACAATTTGAGCCCACAACATAGTACAGTTTACTTTGTAACTTTAAGGAAGAAATTGAATAACATCATCTCTGTTATGAATGTTTGCATGTTGGTGTTTAACTTGACTGTCATGAATGTTTGCGTGTGGACATTTAAATATCTCTCTGCTCATTTTCCTTGTATGCAAATCTGCTTAAATGTGGTGGACATGTTTCTTGTGTACCCACAGTTTTAAAATCATGTCATGAAATTCAGAATAAACCACAGGACACTATATGTTCCATATATGTACCATATGTAATCAGTAATCAGAAGGTAATCAGACATATGTTTGGAGCCTCATGCTAAAATTCTTTACATTGTTTTCATCATCAATCAACATCATTCTACACTCCTTTCCCCTAGACAAACAAACAAAAATACTAATTAAAACATTTTAGCATTAGGCTGTGACATAAGAATGTGTTTAAAGTCAGAGTCTGAATAGTTTCTTAACGCATTTTATATTGTAGTTACCTTTATGCATTTGACAGATAATTTCATCCAAAGCAACTCACATTGCATCAATGGTATACATTTTATCAGTTCATGGATTCGCTGGAATCAAACCCAAGTTGTTGCCATTGCTAGTGCCATGCTGTACTCTTTGAGCTATAGGAACGCTACTTAAAATGTACTGGTAATATTTTTGTACATGAACTCAGCATTTTAGACTTGGCTTTATTTCTAAAAACAGTATTGCACTTTACAATTCGTTATTTTTAAATGAAACACTCAATGAAACATGCATTTTAAATAAATGTACAGAACAGGGAAAAAATATGTTACCTATTACCTGTCTTCTATGAAGGAAATACTTCACATCATGCATATGTACAGTAAATATAGTGAAACCTTTGAAAATGTCAAGATTGTAATGTTATTTTAGACCCCACTAACTTTTGTACTGCACAGACAAAAAAGCTGACACATTGTTTAAAAATGTTATCATTTGTGTTCTGGAGAAGAAAGAAAGTCATACAGATGTGGAACAAAGTAAATGATGGCAAAGTATCTGAAATCGCACCCTATACCATTGCTCACTATTCCCAACATTAGTCTACTTCAGTGAGTAAATGAAAATGAGGTAAAACTTTACTTGAAGGGGTGTGCATAAGACTGACATGACACATTCATAATCGTGACATGACACATGTTATGAATATAAAGGAGGTTTTATGCATGTTTATGACAACTGTCATTAAGTGTCATTCGCTCAGTTATGTCATTTTTAATGCAAAGATGACATTGTTTGAGATGCCTTTGTTATGACATCTTGACATAAACCGATACATCATAACCTGTCAGTGTCTTTGTCATGACAACTTGACATTACCAAGACGATTGTACTACATGACAGCAATATATGTTACATACTATATATGTATATGACAGCTTTTGTTCAGAAATATATGAAAGTGAACCAATCTTTTGTTGTAAGAAAATAAAATGATGAAAATGGAAAAACATTAAGAAATAAAAATGCATTTGCACCTGTTGGGCAATTATTTGTTATCAGGCCAGATAAGAAGGATCAGTC
>JAHKKF010515337.1:3509-14133 GCA_019740295.1 Labeo calbasu
CATCACAGCTGGCAAAGGGGCATGTGTGACTTTGACATGTATATATTGCCATTATTATGTAATCAAAATAAAAATTATTATTGCTGCTCTTCAATGATAATGTCAAGTTACTTTAATGTATTTGCACCAAAAAAATGTTAAGGATTTATGCTGATATCATCCAAAACCACACTTTGCCAGGGGTGTTTCCAAACTTTTGGAGGGCAGTGTATTTGAGGATTGTCAGGAGACCATGATGGTCAAATTTGACCAGGATGCCGAGGTCACACCTCAACTTTTCAAAAGACATCCTGGGGTTTTTTATGACCACAGAGAGTCAGAACCTCGGTTTAACGTCTCATCCGAAGGACGGCGCTTTTTTGACAGTATAGTGTCCCCATCACTATACTGGTGCGCTAGGAGCATTATATGTGTAGTCAGCATTATACGGACGTGTGTGACCGTTGCATCTCGCACGTGAGTAAAGCCATGGACACACTGGACTTTGAGCGTGCGAAATTCCCTCAGACGCTGCAACGGTCATGATGTGACTTCATGCTCTGCAGCGTCTTTTTAAAAACGTCAACACTTCAATAAAAATACATGTAAAATATAAAAACATTCTCATTTCTACTCCACTTTCCTGCAGCACTGCACTTTTAAATTTTAAGTTCTTTTAATGCAGCTACGAGATCACGCTGTGATGTATCGATCTGCTGTTGCCCACACGGTTTCACGTGATGCAAATTCGCAGAGTTCACCAAGCTTGAACTTTGAATGCAAATGTGAATCTTTTCGCAGGAGCTTGGGTTTCCGGTCTGACGAATTTGTATGCGTATGAATTAAAGTCTATGGAAGAAAAAGTTTTCGGAAAAGTTCGTTTTTTCGTATTCCTCATCCTTCAAAATGCTTGCTATGGATGCAAAAACACAGAAAACCTGATTCATTTTTTTTTTTATGTCAGTGTGTAAGCATGATTGACATATGGTATCGTCGTATTTATTTTTTAACGTGCAAACATTTCGGACTTAGTGTGCAATGACCTTGACTGCACCTTAACGTGTTTAAGACGCCATATCAAGTTAACAGAATTTAAACTTTTACACGCAGCGCCGCTCATCAGTGTCAGTTCCAAAACACTGGACCAATCAGAAATCCCCAGAGGCGGGGCAAGTGTTGCCAGCCTTTGTTTACAGTAGCAGGTTGGCATGGCAACGTTTGTATTTGACGGCAACATGCCACAATAGGCATTCTGCACTGCCCTTTTTTTTAAAACTATTCCTGAGCGCTGCGTTTTGCGTTTTAGACGCAAAGACATGTTCTGTGTGAATGTCCAGTAAGAACCTAGAGTAGACAAGACTGCAGAGAGGAAGACATGCAACAACAATCATGAGTCAGAATCACATCTATAACTATGAGGGCAATAAATAAATAATAAAATAACAATAATCATTAATCGTAATCAACGTTCAGTTAATTGAGATTTTAATTTTAGGTCACATCGTCTACCCTAATAATCAGTATCGATCACATACACACACTCGCACATTACATAAGTCACCTTGAATGTTCATCACACACATTTCCTGATACCATCCCACCCTCTTCTCTCGATAACTTACTGGTTTTTACCATCAGTAAAGCCAAAACTGACAATCCCTTTCTCGGTGACCTACAAAATCATATGTAATATGCTAGTGAAGGAAAGGCCTCTCATTCACGCGTGTGTAATGTTTACGCAGCTCCACACATGAGTCAGTGAGGGAATTTCTAAGGCTCTGGGAGCAGCTCTTCATCAGTTCATGTGAGAGCCGCTCCTGCTGGAGGTGTCTGCCTCTCTCACGCTCTATTAAATATGGGGGCCAACACAGCCTCATGTCACGGCCTCACACCATTAGCGGAATGGCAAAGCAACTCATCCCACCTCCCGCCCAGCGCTCGAAACCTGCACTAAAAACATCAAATTCCAAAAATAACAATGACTAAATTATAATAAACCACTGGGAGTTCATTTCCCTTTGATTACTCATGGTACACAGATGCCTCAAGGCGGAAACAAGACTTTAAAAATAAAACATTATTTCCTTTATACAAAAATGAGATTCGTATGTGGCACATTTCTAAACTACAGCGGTCATATGCTAGTGCTCAGTATGCATCAGTGATACTTCTTCGGTTTGGGTTAATAATGGTGTTTGCCAGGTCATATAACCATTACTATTGCTCTTACTTACATTCGAATAAACCTCGAAGTCTTGGGTAAATAAGCAAATGGATCAGCATAGTTTGTTCTACAGATTTCGAAGAATATGCTCGTGCTGCTTGATAAAAGGCAGGGCTCTAAGGTAAGGATCACCTGATGGTCTTGCGTCACTGTATGAATCTTTCTCTCAGTTGAATGGACTGTCACACGCCTCATATAAAACAACATGCCAAACATACACTACCAGTTAAAAGTTTTTGAACAGTAAGATTTTTAATATTTTAAGTCTCTTCTGCTCAGCAAGCCTGCTTTTATTTGGTACAACAAAAACAGTAAAACTTTGAAACATTTTTACTATTTAAAACAACTGTTTTCTATTTGAATATATTTTAAAATGTAATTTATTCCTGTGATCAAAGCTGAATTTTCAGCATCAGTACTTCAGTCTTCAGTGTCACAAGATCCTTCAGGAATCATTCTAATATGCTAATTTGCTGTTCAAGAAACATTTTTATTATTACTATCAATATTTAAAACAGCTGAGTACTTCTTTTATATTCTTTGATGAACAGAAAGATACAAAGATCAACATTTATCTGAAATAAAAAGCTTTTATAACATTATACACTATAATATTCAAAAGCTTGGAGTCAGTATAATTTATTTATTTATTTTATTTTTGGAAGAAACTATAGAAAATACTATTATTTAGCAAGGATGCTTTATATTGATAATAAGTAATGATAAAGACATTTATAATGTTAGATTTCTATTTCAGATAAATGCTGTTCTTCTGAACTTTATAGTCATCAAAGAAACCTAAAAAAAAAAAAAAGTTTTCAACATAATAATAAAAATGTTTTTAAGCAGCAAATCAGAACATTAGAATGATTTCTAGAAGATTGTGTGAATGGAGTAATGATGCTAAAAATTCAGCTTTGAAACCACACGAATAAATTAAAATATAATTAAAATATACTCAAATAGAAAGCAGTTGTTTTAAATAGTACAAATATTTCAATATTTTACCGTTTTTGCAGTAAAAATCTGTAACAACTTGACTAGTAGTGTATGCCTTTATGCCACAACAAAAATAACTTGTCTGTTAATGCTGGAATTACAATAAAATATCATAATTTACAATATTTATTTATAATTAATTTTTAAATGCATATTTAATATAAAATGCATTTTTTATATATTGTTGCAGATTTAATACAATGGAATATGAAAGATTTATTTATTTTACTTACAATTTTTTTCAACTAATTTAAGGTGCAGGCAAATTTACTGTGTTTTGTCTCATTTTTGTGGACAAAATCCAGTCATTTTAATCAGAGTCCATACAATTGGGTATTTTGCATTAGGGTGAAAGATTGCCAATTTCTCAAAAGATTTGCTTGTTGCTTGGTTTGGTCTGTGCTTCATACATAACTATTGACAACAGACAATGGTCCTGTTTATCTGCAAAATCTCATCCAAACGTTTTCTGAACGTTTCCTCAAAAACTCATATAGGATCGATAAGTGAAATCTAGTTAAAAACCTTTGGTAAAAAACTCCAAACTACCAGTATTTTATCTTTGTGGCAATCCTACATGAAGCCATGTGCAACTTCCCAAATTTATGCAAAGAGGAAAGGATTACATAAAGACATTTTACTAAACAGATCCTATCGCACTGGGTCAAACGTCACATACCACACAAATAACATCAGAGCTGAGCAATCAGGAAACATAGTACACAAAGAAGGATTCACTCCACTTGGGCGAGGTTCCCACAGGATGGGCTGCACATCATCCCCGTACCTGACTACTGAAACTAGGTGTACTCAGGACTCTCAGTTACATCACCGAACCTGTATTTCTTCATCCTAACGTCTGACACTGCCGTTGAAAAATCACCCAACCAGATTAACAAATAAATTACTGATTCTGATTAACACTGACTCAGTTTAACTCGTTTCAGGTGTCATAAAAGGTGATTTTAAAAGTAAACCAATTAAAATACCTGACTCTTAACATATAATGGAAAACACTAATAGCAGACCATTGTCCACTCACAAAAAGATATCATCAGAGCCCGAAGGGCAACATAACAGCGCTTAACAAGTGAACTACTATCCGTTACAAAGAAAGCAGTTGACCTCAGGGTACAACCTGATCAGGAAATTCAGTCCTTTCATTCCCATCTCACAACAGATCAATGTGAGTGACCTCATGAATGACTCACGCTGGTGGACAGCAGAAGTAGCATGACCAGCCACGTGCCATTGTGTGGTCAAAGCCACAATAAAGTATAAAAAAAAATAACATATGACAATAAAAAATTTTAAAAAAGTCATGCACAGTCATCTTTTCAAACCAGAATCCATTAAAATATGGATTTTCAGTGAAATTTCTGCATTCCTAAAGCTTTTAGTGAAAACCTAAGCTCACTTATGAGTGCATAAAGACTTGGATGGTTGGGGTGCTTGTTTTTAAAAACAGATCTTAAAACCTGGAGCTTGTACAAAAACACAAAAGCTCACGAGCAGTGCAAATGAGAAATTTTACAGCATGTCATAAGCGTTTTGCAATACAAGATGCGTCTACAAAGGCAGCTGACGTCTTGAGACTCTTTCGAATGAGTCTTATGACCCGCGGCGACCTTCTCCCAAACCCTGGTGCATTTTTGCATTAGCGGGTGCGCACGAACACCTCATTTGGGAGTTTGCAAATGTCCGAAAACAATCGTGTAAGACGGACATGAACAAGAAGAGCCTGAATGATCAGCCTGACTCAAAGGAGGAAGCCGAAAGCAAATGTTTGGGGGTTTTTTTGTATTCTGTAGTAGAATCAGAGCATGATAGAAACCAAGCCAACTCACATGACACATTGTTGCAGGTGGAGGAAACTCCCAAACCACAGCACCATAGCCAACAAAGTTCACTTCATTATAGGCTGAGTATCATATGATACACACTGCCAGTCAGAAGATCAGACACACTTGACTGTCTGTATATACTGTATACAGATTATTGATGTCATTTTAAAATTCAGCTGGAGGAAAAATACATATATACATAAATTCCATTTTATTCTACAAAAGGCATCAATACCATAGCCTGGTGTTAAACATGTATGTCCATCTAACAGAATAGATTTATATGATATTAGATAATCAATAGAAGACTGCTGTGAATAATAAACAACACTAGCAATCTTCATAAAAAACTATGGCTTTTATCAATAGTAAACAAACGTGCACAGGTTTTCTAAACACGACTTGCCCAAACAAAACCATTACAACATAAATATATTCCATTCAAACACTGAAAGCCGGTTGTCTAGTGAAGCTAACGTTAACTAGCTTTGACTCCCACCACAGACAATTAATAAAAGCCCCCTGAGAAATTAAACCCCCGAGTGATTTAAAAACCCATTAGACTTCGTAAACTAACGAATAAAATAACAAGGGCAGTGCGCAGTAGCTATGCTAACTATCATCGCTAGCGATAAAAAACGAGATTAATAGAAGACTAGCCGGAGGCTAATGTGGGTATGATTGACGTATTATTAATATGAATTTATCCCCAGCCAGCTGTGCTAGCACTATAAACGTTTTGAAAGCTATAAATATGTTTTCATTTAAACCGCGACGAGCTGAAGAGGAAACCCGTGTTCCTGTTAGCCAGACACCCCATCTGCACTAAACGCAAGCGACGCACCGCGCCGCGCCGCGGCACACTACAACGCTCCCGCTACATTCAACGAATCTGTCTACGCTGCAAGCTTGCGATCCGCGTCGCTAAAAATAAAGGAAGCGTCCCGTGCGTCGCTTTTCAGGATCTCTCTTAAAACAATGATGCCGCATTTACTTACACGTAGATGATGGACACGAGGTGCATGAGCCAGAGGACGATAAACAAGATAAATCCGAAGATAGAGAAGCCTTGCAGGGCTAGATCGAGCAGGGCCATGGCTGTCCTGTGTCCGGATGCGCTGACACCTCAGTGTTCGGCCCTAATGCTGAAAGCTCTCTCTCTCGCTCACACACACTCACACTCTCATACACACATTCAGATGACTGAACTCTGGGCGGGCGGGTCTGCGGGGAATCAGCGCATAGCAGAACTGATGACGCGGAAATATGGGTGGGGCTGAGAAGATGAACTGCTGTCGTGGTGGGTGGAGTCTACCGGATTGCGCCAAAAAAATTATTTTTCCCTGGCTGTTGACCAGTGTCATTTTAGTATAATTTAGTTTTTATTGATATTTCAAATCGGTCTTTAATTTTGATATTTTTATTAAAAAATTGTTTGTTTGAAAAAAAATTGTATATATATATATATATACAAAATAACAAAAATAAATAGATACATAGATAAATAGATAATAAAACTGAAATAATATTAACACACACACACACACACTATATATATAGTGTGTGTGTTAATATTATTTCAGTTTTATTATCTGTTTATCTATGTATCTATCTATTTTTGTTATTTTGCAATTCAATGCAATATAATATAAATTAAATGTGCTGATGGTGATTTTTTCTTTGCACTTTGATGCCATTTATTTTTAATTTTATTTATATATTTATTTATTAATTTACTGCACGTCCATATAATTTAATACAAATTAAATGTGCTGATGGTAATTTTTCTATTTATTGATTTTATTTTATTTATTTTGCACTTCCATGCAATTTATTGGAAAATTAAATATTCTGATGGTGATTTTTCTATTTATTTATCTTCTTTTATTTATTTTTGCTCTTCCATTAAATTCAGTAGAAATTAAATGTGCTGATGGTGATTTTATTTATTTATTTATTTATTTATTTATTTTTTTTTTTTTTTGCACTGCCATGCAATTTAGTGGAAATTAAATGTGCTGCTGATGATTTATCTATCTATTTATATATTTATTTATTTATTTTTGCACTTCCATGCAATTTAGTGGAAATTAAACATGCTGATGGTGATTTTATTTATTTATTTGTTTGTTTGTTTTGGCACTTCCATGCAATTTAGTGGAAATTAAATGTGCTAATGGTGATTTATCTGTCTGTCTATTTATTTATTTATGTATTTACTTATTTTTGCACTTTCATGAAATTTAGTGGCAATTAAAAATGTGCTGATGGTGATTTACCTATTTATTTTATTTTATATACCTATGTATTATATTTAATAGTGATTTTATTTATCTATGTTGTTTGTTTGTTTGTTTTGGCACTTCCATGCATTTTAGTGGCAATTAAATGTGCTGAAGGTGATTTTTTATTGCACTTCCATGCAATTTATGAAAATTAAATGTGCTGATGGTGATTTTTTTTTTTTCTTTGGCATTTTCTGCAATTTAGCTCAAATTAAATGTGCTGATGTGATGTGATGTGATTTTTAAAATTCTTTTAATAATTATAACGCAAATAAAATTCCCCCACGCTCTGTCAGCATAAACGTGTCAGAGGACCGACCCGTGCTTTGTGTGTCAATCATTGTTCCGACTGGCTCTTAAAAATCTCTGTGATCTCTTGTGTATGGACTTTGGAGAGCTTATATCAGCATTTACGTGTGAGGATGGATTATAAATCGTGTCAATGGGGCCAGTGTCCTGGGGCCTCTAACCATTATGGGCCTGCCATGACCATACAACAGGAAACCAGCCATTGTCAATGTCTTTTAAATGTATTTAAACTTTAAACATATTTATATGAATCATGCCACATAAGTTTTGCCAAAGTGTATTTATTTCTGCAATTGTGACTTCATGATTTTATTTCTCATACTTGTGGTGTACTTTTTGAGTATTGAATACATTTGGACAACTTTTAACAATACAAAGTAAACAGGCAGATTGACAGGAAGTGTTACTATTTATTTTGAATTTGAACCTAATTTCTAGAAGTTTAGGAAGATTCCCAGAAACGTGGATACTTCCCTGAGTTCTTCATCAGTTATAGTTAATGTTTGGCTTGTAATCAGGAATCTAAACTAGTAAACCTATCCACATGTTCTATAATGCAAAGCGTCCAAGGCAAATGAGCTGACACAATAAAATACTGTAGAAATTAATATCATATGAATTGTCATATGATTGTCAAATTATGATCCCAGAAGTCGTGCATTGCAGGAGAGTTGCACAAAGTCGACTGATGTTACATGCCGGGCTCTTCCGATCCTCTGTGATAGCTTTATTCAGTAAACAGATAGCCTGCGGTCTGAAAGATTCTCTGTACTGTTGGTAGAACGTCCTTGTACATATATCTGACGCATGAGAAAAGCAGCTGGGTGTGCTGGAGGAGGACATGTGAGCTGTCCCACATCATTTCTTGGGCCTTTCGTGTTCACAGAATGAGATGATACTTTGTAGGACCGCTTCGGCGATTTCACAGATGTCTGCAAAGGTTTGGAGGCGGTTTCTGTTCCTGGTTGTGAGAGACAAGCAGGCAATGGAGAAACACAGAATACTTATAATACAGGAGCCGTAGGAAGTACGTAGGACGCTTGTTTGGGAACCAACCAGTTTGGGGAACAAGCAGGCTTCTGGACCATTTGGATATTTTCAGTGGGGTTTCCAGTTTCTCAGAGCTTTAGAAGAAAAATAGACAACAGAAACCATCTTGAATGGACTCACTACTACTAGTCGACGAGTCGTTTGTTATGCAACAAGACTGAAGCTGTAGTTTATGAGCACGTGAAGGTACAAATATATAGCACAGTTCTTGCATCAGTCAGGCTCTCTCTGGAAATGTCTTATGACAAATAATAAAAAAGGAAAGCTATAACTGATGATTTACTTATGTAGTTAACAATTACATTTTATTATACAACAGGTTACATAATTACACCAGTAAGTGGAGAAAACGAGTGAGCCGTTGAATTATTCACTCAACTAATTCAACTGAAAACACCAGTTTATAGAAACATGCACAAAACACAGCTTTTATTAGCCAATCGCAAATGATTTCTTGAAAATGTGATATATTAAATGCAATCTACAAATCTAATACCATTAAACATTAAGTATTTGAATAATACGCATTGTGTTTTATTTAAGGAGAAGTTCACTTCCAGAACAAAAATTTACAGATAATTTACTCACCACCTTCTCATCCAAGATCTTTATGTCTTTATTTCTTCAGTCGATAAGAAATTATGTTTCTTGAGTATGTAAAGGTATGAAAATTTCTGATCACGATTATAGTGACCAAAATGATCACGGTTATCAGTATTATCACGGTACTGTTAAAATGTACTGAAAATGTTCAAAATATACTGACACATAAATCACTTCACCAAGTTTTATATTTAAAATCAACAAACAACAAATAAAATGGCTTTTTATTTGCATAATCACTAAAACAACAACAGTGGCCTACCAATGATATCCGGATTTTAAATGACAACATGACTGACAACAGTTTAACTACAACAGTTTAACTAATACCACGTTCAATTATCGAACGTAACTTTTCAAATAAAGCTGTGAAAAAGTTTCATAAAAGACAAACCTCACATTTCAGCCTTTAAAGAAAAGGCTTTAAACAAAATGACAATCGATTTAATAAATTATTATATGTATTTTATCTGTTTCATAAATAATCTAGATAACTGGTCTGAATTGTTTAAATGTGTAGAATCCACTTAAGCTTGTTTTTCATCAATCGGTCAGAATTTATGCTATAGCAGCGCATGCAAATTGGCCAGACATTTTTGGCTGAATGTAAATATAAGTCTGTGTAAATCCACTGTATGACACTAGATGGCGCTTATGGAAAAGCTGAATTACAACTGTTTCCGTGAACTCCGTGGATGAAGCAAGCATTGCGTCATGATATTACATGAAAACAAAATGCCATCGAATCTGAAGACAGTCAGAACCTTCCTTCGTACATTCATATAATTCATTCATTCATATATTCATTATAATTCCTGATTTCTGTTTCTGCCGGTGGGTGCCCAACCTCCAATTGCAAAGTGAAACGTACAGACTGCAAATACATCAGTTACCACACGTTCTTTTCTTTGAGGGTTGCGCACTAAATAAAATGATTTAATAAATACCTGTTTACAACAAGCACTTATTCGCGCGCACACAGGACAAAGTTTGAGGGCGGACACTTAATATCTGAGGGAGCGCAAAGCCATGATCACTATATATGGGAGAGGAAGCCCACTGCAAGCCAAGAGGATTCCTGCTGGCACCCTCTCATAATGCACTCTTGAAATTTGCCATTAAAATAACGCCAAAAACGGCTTCAAATGAACTATGATAACGAGAATAAAGTCGTAAAAGTTGCAATGCATTTCTTATTGCTTAAAATGAACGGAGACTGTCTCGCGTTTTTCCGTGTGTGCTCGATTATTTCCGTGGAGATCGGCGCCTATGACCTTGGCTCTCTTTTAAAACATCCGCCGTCTTTTCACACAAAATGAAACTACTCTGCA